>JAYJMH010077751.1:24175-61479 GCA_036873815.1 Phacellophora camtschatica | reverse complement strand
CTTGTGCATGTTGCTTGCTCAAAGAAAGGATTTTAAAATGCACGTTATTGACAACTGATTGTTAGCTTTTTAATTTTTTTATCTTTAGTTTTTTATCCCATGTCATCAAGAACAATTTCTTTTCAGAACCCAAATCTGGAAAGAGTGCCAAAACAGCAGCAAAAGTCACTCTTATGAAGTTAAAGCTTCATGCTATTGGAGACACAGCGATTCCAACGGTATTTACATATTTTACACGCTGTTTTTTGAATGACGTTTTTGATCATTTTATGCATATTATCCTGCTTTCATATTCGGGAAAAATAAAAAAGTTAGTTTCTTCAACTTTCATGTTTTTTTTTTGCGAAATGAAAGAAATCTCCATGAACAAATATGAACAAAGACATTTAAATTAATATACAAGATAATTTTCACAAAAATTTGAAAAGGAAGCATGCAATTCATTTTATTTCAGAAGCCTAAAACTGTCGAGATCCTGCTCGAACAATGCAGGGAGGTGTGAATGTTATTGAATTTGGTTAGGAGAAAACAATGAGACCACTCACAGATTTTACCGCTATGTTGTAATGGTGTTCCTGGTTTAGTGTCACTAAGAAAGTTAACAATTTTCGATTTTTTGAAGCAGGCCAAAAAACGAGTAGCTTAGACTCAGCGACATTTGGTGTTTTTATAGGGACCTTGTTTTGACGACCTTGTTACTAAGCTGTTGTGAATAATCATCAATTTAAAAATTGTTTTTTGTTTGCAAATGCAACGCTATTGTTATTATGCACAACAGGAGAGCTGAAAAGACGTATTTCAAGCTATGTAGATGTTATATATTTTGTCGAAAATTTAATTGTTTGCTTACTTCTATTATGGAATACTTATTTCAGACAGAAAGGGAATACTTCAACATTGCAATGCCGGAACACGAAAATGAAATACGTACACTTCCAATGTACTTCAGCAAGGTACGTCACCAGGATCCCAACTTTAGGAACGTGATAAAACACATGTTAACACCAAATTTAGCTGGACACCCTTTGTTTGAAAACAACGTTTCTGAATATATTTCTGCCACAACTGTGTTTCCTGAAGCTGAAATGAACTTCTAAAATAAGGTGAAAGGTGTAGGTGTGACGACAAATCTCAAATATGAAGGGCGCGTATTCTTTTCGTTCTTCTGAACCTTTTGGATTCTGTAAACGGTAGGTTTGGCAGAAAGACTTATCTGAAATTTATAGAATACGACTCTTTGTTGATTGTTGTCCACGCAATCACGGCAATTTGAAATGCATCTTTCATCTTGTCTTTCATCTTTCTCAAATTGTGATGAATCTTCTATGCGCTTTTGTTTTGGTTATTTCTACATCATTGGATTGAAATTTCTTGAAATTTCATCAATTTTCATAAATTATGCGAAGCTACACGAAATTATGCAAAATTGCAAGAAATTAACCAAAATTTTTATTTCAAATCTACAAAATTATATTTATTCACCAAAGCAATTCTTTTTTATTCCTGTTTGCCAAGCTTAACTCTGAATATGTTTAATCAGCACAAATAATTTTCTTTTTTTTAATTTATGATAATTAGAGAATCGTTGCCCTGAATAAAACGTCGCCCTGTAATGAAACACCTTCCTTTTTACCATCGGTTGATTCTCTGGACGTTTTGGAAATAAAATCATGTGAGAGTGCATCTGGCTTGAGGTTATATCTCTCATAAATTCAAAAAAAGTATCGAAAATGAAAAGTTGTTCCATTTGGGGCGACCTGCTATTCAGGGCAACAGCACTCTATAATTCATCATTCATTAGTTTCTTTTTATATTTAGGTATGGACGATAGGAAGAATAATTGATTACATTGCAGAACATGAAAAATTAAGCAATAAGAATAACATAGCTGGAGAAAAGGTTTGCTTTATTCTGATGATTTTCTCCTCTGTTAGTGCATGCAATACTCATGCTGATGTAATTACTGATCGTTAAACGAAGTTTTTCAATTGTTTCAACTATAGCTACAAGAGAAGCTAGTTCATTTTCATCTTAATTACAACGACTCTTAACAAAATGATTCACATTTTCTTGTTGGTGAATAATTCGACAGCACTATCTGCTCACAGCTGGTACACACAGCTCTAATAGCATAGTCAGGCAAACGTAGCATAACAACACACACACAAGATGTCCGCATGCTACATTGCTTACTGTCAAGAGTTAATGTGAATTTAATTCTTCGATTTAGGCTTGAGTTCAACGTCGCACTTCTCACATGTGTGGAACCTAATTTCTTAATAAAATACACGAGAAGAGTGACGTTTAACTTTTTTTGATTACGCGCGGCTAAGCAGTTTTGATAACGCGCGGCTACGAATTTTGAGCGACTGATTTGATCGATCTTCAAGGCAAACGCGCGATTTTCGGTTAAACGCCGTTCTTTTCGTGTGTCGAACTTAATTCATAGTTATTTTGTCTACAGCAGTCACAATGATTGTCTCTGCTAGTTAATCCAATTCAACCTCTTCCGCGGGACTAAGATTGAAACAAATGGGTTAGATATATAAATCAAAGTGATGTTAATTTCGAGCTAGAATCGAAGCTAATGATATTACATTTTAATCTTCCCAGTTTTCATTATCATTTCTGCGCATTATTATGGCTACACGAGGCTGAAGTTTTGCTTTTCTGCATTTGTAGATTGCTTTCACTCCATTTTGAACTCTTTTTATTGTCAGAAGAGATTATGCAAGCATTGAATAAAAGGCGGAATTATTTTCATCTTTTTATCTCTCATGGCTGCATAAGTCGGACGTTTTGTGTTGTAGAAACACATCCATTTCTTTTTAACGTTTTTAGCCATCAAAGATTACGAAAACTAGCAGAGGGCTTCAAGTTCAAGTTTTTTCAAAATTTGTAAACACAATTGTACCATAATATTTAATTTGACATATTTTCACCTAAAAATATATCGTGGCACAATGGGAAATATCACAGATTAATGAGATAACTTGGATGCATGCATTATGGATGCATCATAACATGCATACATGCATCATAACATGCATAGAAGCATCATAACATGCATAGACGCATCATAACATGCATAGATGCATCATAACATGCAACGATGAATTATAAGATGCATAGAACCATAATAACATGCAACGATGAATCATAACATGCATAGTTGCATCATAACATGCATAGGCGCATCATAACATGTATAGATGCATCATAACATGCAACGATGAATCAAAAGATGCATAGATGCATCATAACATGCATAGATGCATCATAACGTACATAGATGTATCATAACATGCAACGATGAATCATAAGATACATAGATGCACCCTAACATTCATATATGCATCATAACATGCATAGATACATAATAACATGCATAGATACAAAATAACATGCATAATTTGCATCATAACATGCATCGAATGCAGAGATGCATGATAACATGCATAGATGCATCATAACATGTATATAAACATAATAACATGCATAGACGCATAATAACATGCATAGTATGCATCATAACATGCAATGATGAATCCTAAGATTCAATGATGAATCCTAAGATTCATAGATGCATGATATGATACATCTATGTACGTTATGATGCATTTATGCATGTTATGATGCATCTATGCATCTTTTGATTCATCGTTGCATGTTATGATGCATCTATGCATGTTAACATGCAATCATAACATGCAATCATGCATGGATAGATATGCAAGCATGCATCAAAAAGATTAGGAGAAGCTTTCGTTACATTGACCAAAACTGCTGCCCCTGCCGAAACTTGCGTTCTAAGGGTTTTGACATGAGTTCTCGTCACTTTCAGGGGGTATTGAGATAGGACAAAGTAAGGAATAAATTAAAGACCACCTCTATGCTAGAATTGTGAAAATAATTGAGTGTGATTTAAGCCAAAAATTGCATAATTGTACTTTTTAATGCGCTTTATTTTCATTAAGATTAAAGGAAATGAGATATTTTATAACTTTGCGAGGAAAGGATACAAAAATAGGTCGAAAGATAACGCGCTGTCCAATAACAGTCTACACGATATCAGGCCGCATGATATCAGGCTACACGATAACAAGCTACACGGTAACAGGCTACACGGTAACAGGCTACACGATATCAAGCTACATGATAACAGGCTAAACGATAACAGGCTACACGGTAACAGGCTACACGATATCAAGCTACATGATAACAGGTTAAACGATAACAGGCTAAACGATAACAGGCTAAACGATAACAGGCTACACGATAACGCGCTACACGATAACGCGCTGGGCAATAATAAATTGCATTCCAGATCTTTCTAGATGATTGTATAGAAATACATTGATGAATTATGGAAGATATTTAAATAATTGTTCCCAACATTTTACGCTATTTCTTTAAAAATATTCCTCAATGTTTTGTTTTCAGAAACTACAGATTACGAACAGCAACAACACTGTTCTTGACCCAAGCGAGCGACTGATAGATCTCATAGAAAATAATCTCATTGATCTGGATAGAAGCAGATCTTTCAAGTTGTCATACTCAAATCTGTCATGATCCTGAACAAATCCATTTGGTATGTCATTTTTTTTTACTTATTTTGTTAGTTGTTTTCATTCTACGTTCCCCCACGTTTGCACAGCTGCTATGGAGGAGCTTTAGAAGAACTAGGTTCCACCTAGCTGGTGTAGTCATTCGTGGTCCCCCAGGGGGAGAAGTACCATCTACCCCTTGAGCTAACCCAAAAATATAATGGAGAGAGAATGCACACCCAAAAATATGATAGTATGGCCTATTTTATGATGCAATTTTCCTGTTATAACATATTATATATTGTATGGCGCCTGCTATAACATATTTTGTTAACATTTATATGTTCTTTGTTTATATTTTACCCAAAATATAAGATTTCAATATATTATCACCATATATAAGACCAAAAAATATATTATTGCAATTAAAATCTCAGACCCAAAATATAGGACACCCCCTACCTAAGTCAGGTGGTACTGCCTTCCCTGGGCGTGGTCCTCTCGGTAGATTGTTATTAGTGGATTGTGATTTGCCATTCAACAACATGCCATTTTATATTTTTGCACCATTAATCTAACCACAAGCAAACTTACCCCTTCGTATACTGTAAGTAAGAACATTTAAATTTCTCGTCCACTGACAAGTAACTAGAGACCTTTCATCGCCACAGCGATATTTCTGTTTGATCTAACATTTCTTATCTTTTTTAATTATCAAAATCAGAATTGGAGAAGATAGATTCAGTTGCTACTGTGACATTTATTAATTTTAGTCAGTGTCAATCCTTTTGACCCACCTTTTGCACTGTTGCATTTTATTTCATATTCCAGTCTGCATGATCGATTGATTTCATAGTGTCATCTTATCAGTCAGTCAGTCTATGGTTTTCCAAACAGCTAGCGGCTAAAGTGCGGCTTCGGTTCTCTAGTTTTTGGAGAAGTATTCCTTCAATAGCTCAATAGCTGTGTATGAACTCATTTAGATCAACATTTGTTTTAGCTATGGATGATAGTACACCGTTTTGTTAAGGGTAATGTGACAAATGCTTCAAAGACCCTTTGCGTACCGAATGAAAATCGAAACAAAGCTTGAAATAATTTTCTGCAAGCAGACCAGCTTACCATAGTTATAGCCATTATTAAGAAAATTGCGTTTGCAAAGAATTTTGCGTTCATTGAACATTGAACTTCATTGAACTTTGTTCGTTTTTATCTCGTTGTGAAATTGACCTATGCACAGTGGTTATAGAAACTAATTTCGAAAATGTGCAAATGAAATAGATGAAACCGACTTCTTGTTTTTTAAATAGGATTGTATTTTAAATAGGATTTTGTTGCTTGTGCAGCTGGATCGGGCAAAATAAACCACTGCATAATAAAAATAATAATAATAATTGACCATAGATATTTGCTTTTTATTATTAGAGCTCAGCCAAGAAATACGTACAAAACTCTGCGTGTGTGCTTCGTTTGAGCCTTCACCTTACATATTATGGTGAATATACTACCGATTTTAGAGAAGTTAGCAACAAAGTTTTCGTTAATATTTCTAGATTGGAAATATGCAACGCATTGATTGCTTACTACACACTTTTTCATATATACGAAATCACTTTGCAAGAAATTCACCGGTGAAGCCCACAAAAGTTTAAGAAACTTTTACTAGAGCATGAAAAATCGTTAAGAAACTTTTGAATTTTTTAGCAAAGTTTACATAATGCTGAATGATATTAGTGGATTGGACATGATGTTAGATGATTGATTCAATAAAGATTGTATATAAATTTTTATCCTCTACAACATATACCCAGTTTTTGTTGAGAAAAAGAATTCATTGTAAAAGAAACAGAATTTTTCATATACACTGTACTAAAAACGGAATTATTTCATATACAATTAAGAAACTTTAAAAAACCTTTACTGGTGAAATTTGGCCAAACATGGTTCAAAATTAAAAAATCTCACCAGAGGAGCCTCAGCCAGGTTTTCTCATGAAAAAATGTGTATTGTACTTGCCTCGGTATTGTTAATAAAACTGTTGCACAATTTTTGGGGCACTGCACCCGGTATTATAAGCAGAACCAGGGCTGGAAATACGCGAAAAGGGAATCGCACTTTCTTCACAGAAGATTTTATACTGAACGTTTTTAACAGTTTCACCCCGGTAAGTGTCACATGACACATTGATAAACAAAGTAAAAGGCCATATTTTCAGGAGGTAAATATAATATACCATGTCTCAATTTCGGAGAAGTTACTCTACCTAAAATGCAGTACGGTAAATGTAGACAAAAGTTTATATTAAATGCATATAATTCAGCGTATAGCTTTATCTTTTGAATTAAGTTGGTTTGTATCGCTACCCCCTGCAAAATGAAACTTAGATGGGACTCGTTTATTCGAAATGAACCCGGGCTTGTTATTATTTGAAGAAATTGTTTATGTGAGAAGTAAATTTATTATGATATTAGAAGCGTGATTACGTTTTCATTGTAATTACCTTTGCATAGCTACTGCAGAAAGCTGGTTGTCTTATTTAGCAGGTTCGTGGTAAGCCTGGTAAGGATGACACTGTCTGTATTGTTTGCTTACATTTACTATCAAATTACTTCAATAAATAGAATGTATTTTTGTCTATAGCTGTGAATTCCTACAGTCTTCAAATGTCAAGTTCATCGGCCAATCAGCGTTTTGCATTGTATCGACAAAGCGTCACCCGTTAAAGGTTGTTAGTAAAATTTGTAGGCAGTTACGTTGTCAATCAACCGTGATAGTACCCATTTTGACTTAGGCCACTGGGGGAAAAGTATTAATTTTGCTCTCACTGCTGGGGCAAGCAAAAGGGCCCACTGGGGAAAATGCCCCACCAGTTAATACCTTAAAAAATACACACAGAAGTAAACTCCTTGCTTGATTTAAAAAAATTCTTCAAAGAGGTAAACTATTTTCTTTGTTACCCAGTGGTAGACGATTCATTTTTGTTATTTTGCTTATTTTTAATCAAAAAATTTGATTTCAAAGGAATAATTTCTCAAGCTTTTGCTTTTCAAAACTGTATTCAGTGAGAAAACGTGCTAATGTCAAATTATATTGAAACCAGTGTTTGATAGACTTATTCAAACCTCTGCGCGTCTGTCGAAACTCTCAAAAACTGTCAATCGACATGAGCCGAAAAGCTTCTTCTCACAATTGTACAACAGTAATATTTTGGGAAGCTTTTTGCTTTTGAGGATAATTCTGAATTTGCAGAATGATATTACAGCCTCTTTTTTAATTTTTGTTTTATTTTAATTTGAAAATATTTCAAATTCCAATAATAGAATTCAATTCAACATTTAATATAATTCAACAAATACAAGAAATGGAAAGAAATACAAAATTAGATTAGTATGTTAAAGTAATACAATGGTAAATGATTAAATAAAGATATCTGGTAATGCATGTAGTAGAATTCTTAAAGGAGGAACTCTCAGAGCAGATAAAACAACGAAAAAAGAGCCTCTCTGTCTTAAAACCCATTCATTTCTAGTCAAGGTTAACTAAGTTTCAGAGCGAAAATTTTGTACTTTGGTCTTGTGTTGTTTAGTCAGTTGTGAAGCCAGTTATTAAATAACTACTTTTTCTAGCGTTTCAGGGCATGTTTATATTAGTCTGGGCTGGCTGTATCTCGGTTATGTGGGGATATTTTTCATCCCACGTTTACATGAAAAACATTTCCTCGAGCTTGGTTTTTGCGTCAAATTTCCAAGTTGCATGAAGGAAATTGTGGATGATACGCATGCTCGAGAGTTTGATTTTGAAAGCCTACACGGGGCAAAGCGTTTTTACGTTTATATCAGAAATTTCTGTCTCGGCTAGGTGAGATCTCACAAAGGTGGAGGTAAGATCTCACCTCACTGTTGTTTGTCCAGACTCATATAAACGTTCGGTTTTCAATTACAAGCTTTTAACCATACGATTTTGCAAACAAGTGAGCTCTCACTTTGCTGAGATAGAGCCAGCCCAAGCTCATATAAATAGACGATTAAAGAAGTGTTCGCTGCGCTGTATGTACAATTTGAATAAAGAACAAATAACGAACTTTCTGGAATTTTGTTTTGTGTCTATTTGCAATGTGTTGGAAAAAGCTCTTAAACTTAGATTTTGTTTGGTGTCCGTTGTGAGAGCGACAGGGTAATAAAACCGTATCTTTTTGTGGACCTGGGGTCTTTATTCATGAACCATCCAAGGTTCTTCAAGAGAAGTTGACATTTTCGACCGAAAGGGCAATGTGAATATGAACACCAGTAACGATGGTTTGCCTGAGGCTCTAAACAGTGGGCGCAGCCAAAACTGAACTGAATGTACAGTGAAATGATACGACATATATATATTTTGATAAAATCTTTGAATTGAAATTAACTTGATCAAATATTTCGACCCACAAAATTCAAAGTTTCATTGTGAAATTATGAATGTAGGTTATAAATACATTTGTACAACCCAGTAAAGGATTTTGCCTTCATCTTTGCGTCATTTCTTCCGTTGTTAATTACAGTAGAAGACAATGGTAACTAAAAGTGCAATTATTACTTGTGAGAAGATTGCGACAGTGGTATCGCCAATGAGAAAAGAAGGGAGGGTAGTTGGAATGTGCATTTTTATTAAGTGAAGTTATATTTTGTCATTACAGCCGATGTTAAATATGCCCTGCTCCTATTGTGTCGTGTAGAATGCAATTGTAAAAACATGTATTCATTGTATTCCACAAACAAATATACAAATATACATTGTATTCCACAAACGCACGGGAATATACAGTTTCATTTTCATTTAATTTTTCAACCTATCTAAAAGGGAGGATAAGCCTTCAGCCTGGTCCTGGTGGCTGTTTTTCAAAGGCTCAATAATCCTTTTCAATTTTTCACATGAAAATGCCAAAATTGGCAACTTTGAGGGGCTGTAAAAATATTTTGGTTTGGTCATGTAAAGTTTTGTAACTGCTCCGAAATGGAGAATTGGTTTTGTTATTGTATTAATATCAAGCAACATAGGTAAACTTGCAAATATAACGGATTCGACGAAAACATGAAAAACCAATGGGTTGAGCTTTTTATTTTAATAAAAAATAGAAGGAAATGAAACTTAAAATCCTTTACACGGCATGTGAAAGTTACAATGACTCTTAGTATCTTTCATTGATTTGGATTTTATTAAATTCGTTTCTTGATTGTAAAATCTCGTGACTCCAAATGTGAAACGTTGTAACAGCCACCTGTAAAGTCTGCAATTTCGAAATTGTACTGACGATGAAAGACGTTTTAAGTACACAGGGATTGAATTCCTGGTTTTCATTTCACCGTATTGAACACTGAGAGATTAATTGTGAAATGGAAGTTCAGGTTCGTGTTAATTCTCCGCCAAAAACTATAGCAGTTTCTCTTTCTTGTGTTAGAATTGTCTAGGTCTCTTTCGTTAAATCAGTAAAAAAAAGTAAAATGAAAGATATGTTGCTGTGGAGAAATGTTTCCTCCGCAGATACATATTTTTTATGTACTTTATTTTTTTTAGCAGGAAAAGATCATTGCGTAACATAATATTCCTCAAGAAATAACGATGGCGGTGGTATCTTAACTAAGATGAATTGCCTTTTTACTTTGAAACGCAGTGTATTATGGTAAAAATATCATCGCCGCTATCTTTAACTTTTTTGAACTGCAGATAGTTCAAGGAATGTCAATTTGTGACATTTTGATTCAAAAACTACTACATTGTGATTAAAAAACTTGTGATTTTATTGTGATTTTGCGACATTGTGATTCAAAAACTACCACAGAAAATACCACTGCAGAACATGGCGGATATATGTATGACGATATATGATATCTGTAGACCGGAATCAATGATACGCACGTCGGCACAAACTAAAATAGAATTCTGGGAAACCTCAAAAGAAATTCGAATAAATCTTTGCTTGAAGAAATGTGAACTGGATTTATCGAATTTGCGTCACTATTTTTCTCGTTGCTTGTTTGGTTTGGAATGTTTTGTTTAGACTGACCATATCGCCCAAGAAAAAAATTCTATGATTCCTATTCACTTCATTTTATGTCAGAAAACAGGCCAACAATATACCTTTCCGTTTCAATTCGATTTTTCAGTTGTGTCTTTTTCTTTCAGCCATGATACAGTGAAGAATGCCAGACAAGGGACATGCTTCAAGACAAGGGCATTATTGTTCTTTCACCCATGCTCCCTTCGATAAAATTTGGCTCTAACCAAGTAGCAATTTGAGTCTTACAGAAAGCACAAGGTTAGACGGTTTTCCTAACTTTGTTTGCAATTATTAAATTTTGAACAGTTTAGATTAATTAGTTATTATATTATGCAAGGATATGTTTAACTCCTATGTGATATTTTCTCATTTTTGCAAGTCTTTTTAAAGTGTCTGTAAATGTTTCCTGGTTTGTATTTTTGTGAACGTTTGCATTAGCTTTCTCAAATTGTTACTTTTAGGCCGGTTAAGCTACTTCTTATAACTAGGCAATTGATGACTGTTCGATACCATCGGAAGCTGCTGCAGACTGAGTCCCCCGGGGGTTTGTTATTCTCAGAACGATGCAAAACAAAGGTTGCGTTGCAAATTTTTAAGAAACCACCAGTGTGCTTATTATTGGAGTGCTCAAGCCTCGCCACTTCCCCCCTGTTGGAGTGCTCAAGCCTCGCCACTTCCCCCCTGTTGGAGTGCTCAAGCCTCGCCATTTCCCCCCTGTTGCGACGGTAGTGCTGTGTTTTGTAATCACTGGGTATGCTTTGTGTTATTTCTTATAAGTTAATATTCAATTGTTTCTTCTTTGTTTGTTTCATTGCCACGAGAAACTTTCATTTTACTTTTAGTTTAACCTTTGCTCGAAACTGAGGCTGACGTTTTCAAACTACTAAACTAGCCTAAAATGAAATGAAAAAAATCAACATGCCTACAAAAACAAATTTAATGGTTGCGCGTTTGAAGGCGTACCGTATGAAGGCGTAAGACATTACTCGAACCGATGATTATTGCAGATATAGCGTAATGTACTGAAATTCATTGATTTTTACTGACATTGATTTGATATTTTTACAATTCTGAGCCATTATTTTTGTGTTCTTCAGTTTTTCAGCTTTGAGTGTTTAATACTAAAAGTTACTTTCATTTTCTTTAAATTGCAATTCAACACTACACAACGGAATCCAACGGAATACCATAGCAATTTATTAAATAGAGTCACGTGAAACAACGCCCACAATTAAAGAAAAACAAAAATAAGAAAGAAGTGATCTCGTGACTAATAATTGTTCAGGTTCAATAACGCAACTGCTTTATTTTGAAAACATGTTATTGATGAGTTTTTGATCACAAGGTTGATGTTATTGAAACTTGTTTTTCGCGCATTCTGCACTTTCGCTTTCTTTTTCGGGCCCCTTCTTTATTTCGTAAGAACCAAAACATGCCTTGACATGCATGAGTCTTATTTTGTGTTGACGTAAACCATTGCTTTATCTTGATATTGAAAAAAAAACAAAAACCGCTTTGTGAAAATTTGAAGGTCAAATCTTCTAATATCAAGAAAATGTAGCACCTATGGGTTAATATAGTTTATCAACTTTATCAAATTTAGAATTTCTCCCAGCATTCGAAACGTATTGGATTGGCATTCAATGTTCTGCCGTATATTCTCAAGGTCGCCGAGAGAAATTATAGGCCCCTGCAAAATTAAGGGTTTCAGGGGCCCTTTTTAAATGTACAGTCGAGTCCGGTCGTAGTCACACCATATATTTTCAAGAAAAATGTCACTATAAGAAGAGTGTGGCTTTTAAACGCAGTTCGTTTTTAAGGGTTTGTTTGACCAGTGGTAAATTTGGTGATGTGATAATAACCGGAGTATGACTATATAACCGACTGTACTTTCATTTATAGGATTTAAATTAATTTTTGTTCACTCGGGCCCTCGAAATTAGCAGTTATTGACTGCGGGCCCAAAAGCAGTTGCTTCTTTTGCACTCCTTTTCAATGGGCTTGTATATTATAAACCAAGTACCGTACTTTTTATTTTGAAGATTGAATGGCAAATCATATACAGTTAAACCTCTCTCCTGGTTAATTCGAACTATTCTGTATATATCCTTTGGGATCTTCCAGTGTTGATTTAGCTTTGGTTATCTTGAAAACTTGTTGTTTTCTCAAAACATTTTTTGATTCCCCACGAGAGTTCGGTTGAGATAGCAGGGCTCAAAAGTATCCCCTGAGAGGACCAAATTTAGGCCAAAAATGTTTATCCAATTTAGGGCCTAAATTATGGAATAACTTATCCTCAGATCTTTCAAGCAAAAGACCACGAACGATCTTAACACTTTCAAGCATAAGATCAAGCATCGTTTCTTGCAAAACATGGAAAATAGTGTTTCCGTTTATCATTAATGCCTCCGCAAACAATAAAAAAAAAACCACAAACCTCTTAAGGGGACCATTATGGAAACAAGGTCTTTCAATCTTTTATTGCTATCCATGCCACTCCGGTTTTGGGATTCGTGATTTTAAACTTGTTATATATTTTACATAGGATATTTTCTTAACATGCATGTATTACATTTTGTTGTTAATTTAGATTTTAGATTGTAATCTTTAATTTAGTGGCATAATTTTACTTATTTACTTATCGCAAGTAAATTGCAAAAAATGCAAAAGACAAAAAGAAAATTACAAAGAGAAGGCAACGAAATGATTCAAATCCTGACAAATATTCGCCTGTTCGTTGCAAATGCAAACTTTCGAAAGCAAGGTGGAGCTTATTCCAAGAACTACAATTCATTGCGATACTGTATCTTTATACAGTTCTAATATGACGAGCATACTTTTAAAATAGATATTGTACACAGACGAGGTTTCATGTTATTTTGATTTTTTCACGCAACTCATCCTTTTAATAACTTGGCTGTGAACACTTCTTTTGATAACCAACTATTTAACTGGGTTTCGGGAACTATTTTAGATATACACAAACATTTATGTATACTGTTATATTGTTCTTATTGCAAACATGTACATTATATTGTTATTTCCTAAAACATATCCACATTGTTGGAGAGCAAAAGGCATCTTAATAGGGACACTCGTTTCGTCCTGGTTCATCATAATCTATGAGGGAAATTTAGGTGCTAGTGAACAGGGGGACATGCCTAGAATTAGGCAGCGAACGGAAACTAGCTGGGAGGAGCTTGGGAATATGGATACCACCAGGGAGAAGGAAGACAAAGAATCAAGATTTTCCAATTTAGGTAATGACCCCCCTTGCTAAAAAAAACAATTAGGGGACATTTGGAGTTTCAGCAAGGGAACATGGACCTCGTGTGTGCAAGTAGTGTTCCAGCAAGAGCTTATGGTTTGAGTCATTGATTGAAGTTCATGGGCGCTATGGACGATAGGAATCGTTGGTCATGGGCAATAAGAAACCCCGATGAATAACAGGAAGCCACAGAATACCAAAAAACAAGTTGTGGGCAATGCCCGTTTCTTAATTTTTTTTAATGCAAAATTTGAATATTGGAAGAACGAGACTGTGCACGTTCAGGTCATTAATATTTGAATTGTGGCAAATTTATTGTCCTGTTTACCACGACATTTTATCGTGGAAGATATTGTCCAGGAACTGTGGTCATTAACGCGTTTTAATGTACTTCTGAAGGTTGTTTTTTAAAAACAAATTTTACATGCTTTTTGGTAATGGACACTTTGGGGAAGAACTTGGGGCTTAAATTCGCCAAAAATAAAGAACTTGTTAAGAAGCGCGTTGCCCGAGGATCATAAATTTGCAACCAGGAAACGCGAAATAAAAGACGTCTTAAAAAACTTCTTCCTGAACAATAAAAATAACAATAAATTAGTTAGTGTTGTCGCCCTGTTTAGTCAATTCAGTTTATCAAAATCAATGTAAAAATCAGCTGCAGCTTCGGGCGAAGTCTCGTTTTAAAAAAAGGGCGTTGACGTAACGGAAGCTTTTCAAGGACGACCGAAAATCCAAGCTTTGGGAATTTGTTTCTCGAAATTAGTTGTAAAATGCACATGTTGAGTGCCACAACTACCCATAACAAAGAGCCCTTTTATAAAGTAACTCCATTTTTATAGAATGGAAAGTAAATTTTGGCTGACGATAAAGCAATCCAAAAATGTTGTTTTCAAAGTTAGTAGGGGAAAACAAGTTAGCATGCATGAGCTCAAACACCAGCTATCCATTCATGATCCTTAATTGTTGCTATTCATAATTTCAGCTATTTGACTTCGTTCTATTCAATGCATGCAAACAACATGATACACGGGACCGAGGAGATGTATCCAAACACCAGTTGTTTTTTAGCCCGCGCGTCAAAATGGCGGCACAAAACCATATTTGTGCATTACACTTAATCAGTTATCGCACATGCAGCACAGTTCTTCCTCGCTGTCCTAACAATTGAGTGAATAAGGGCTTCTGCTAGTCGCGCTGCGCGGTTCAATTGTAAACGCTTTCTATGTACTTTAGAGAATAACGACCACAACATATGCATATATTATAAAGGTGTGTCCTCGTTTCTTCACGTGTACAATATTGCTTTTATCGGTAAAAGAAATCATTATTATTCATGGAATCACGCAGGGTATCACATGTTTTATTATCATTTTCACGTGTTTTTAGTTTCCTTTCCTAATCACTTGCAATATTTTAATTATACACTCAGTAACTTTTGCAGTTTATGAATAAAATTGAATAATGTTTACAAGGCGAATAAAGGAGAGTTAGACCCATTGATAATACTTCCAAAACAGAGCTGAGTGATACACTGCTGTACTTATTTTTATTCTGAGAACAACCTTGATAAGACTATAAGATTTGGGTTAAATTTGGTTTTTGTATCTCATGCGAAAAAGATATGCGGGCATCGAGGATTTAACCTGAACTGAGACACATTTTAAAGATTTTTGTATAAGGGGGGTAACAAGTTTGTAAAAATCAATCCAAAAATAAGAACAAAAGAAACCTTTGGCTAAAAACCGAAGCTACCTTTCTGATAGAAAAACGTGCGAGAAAATTCTTTATTGGGGAAGGGATGAAGTCATTGTCATTGCAAAGCACTACATCATACGTTATTTATTGATGGCCCCATATGAGGAACGATCGAAATTAGAAGTTATATTATTTTAATGTAATGAATCCACAGTATTCTTGCATGCTTCTCGCCATTTTTACTATTCTGCCAAAACTTGTCTTTTTCCAATACGACTGTACATTTTCAAAAGATGTGGCCGAGGCTTTCCCTCTTCAACATGACCGTACGCACATTTTTCATAAGACACCCATCAAGAAAATGTATCCTTTCCTTGTCCCTAATAATTTATCCTTTCCTTGTCCCTAATAATGTATCCTTTCCTTGTCCCTAATAATTTATCCTTTCCTTGTCCCTAATAATTTATCCTTTCCTTGGCCCTAATAATTTATCCTTTCCTTGGCCCTAATAATTTATCCTTTCCTTGTCTCTAATAATTTATCCTTTCCTTGTTCCTAATAGTTTAATAATTTATTTTCGGTCATGTCATAACGAAAAAGAAAGCATTTAAGAGACTTTTAAGAAACTTTTAACTACTCTACTAAAATCGCCTAAAATCTGCCTCAAAATTGAGCAACCGTGTTTGTAATGTGACACAGAAATCTACGAAAGAATGTTGTTTCTTTGGAAGCATTTCGTATTTTTCTTCCTTTTTCCTTCGGAATGAAAAAACCACAAACAAATTAAAATTTTGTTACACCATCCAAAAATATATGTTCTTTGAAACATTATTTGGTTTGAATGGACGAACTATTCGTATGAAGATAGGTATGCATTAGTTAAACACTGCTGACATGCGACAAAGTTTGGATAGGGAGTTTCTTTTCTTTCAATTGCCTGAATCAATGTGACAAAATATAGTCCAGATATTTCTTTGAAATTCTATATTTGGAGAATAAAGTATAGTTCTTTGAAATTATCCTGCTCTGTCACTCTGTCTTTGTACTTTTAATAACCCAGTGCACCATTGTTGTTGCTGTTTTGTTTTTAAAGTGAATTCTAAAAGTATACAAATTATTGTCTGAACTTGGTGGAACCTCAAAATCACGGACATCTAGTGTCCATTGCCTGAAAGTGTCCGTTGTCTGGAGGTTTCATGTATGACCCAATCAAATTTGTCCGTTGTTTTGATGTGTCCGCAGTCTTCTACCCCGACCTTGTGGTAAACTCCTTGAAATTATATGTTCATGAAAATTTGCCGTTTGCCGTAATACAAACATAATTCAGATCTTTTTTAATTAACAACTACTTTTCCTTTCTCTCCGCATGTAACTCATTTTTTGAATTTTCCTTTCAATTAAATTTGTAACATTTGAATATGTATGTTATGTTATTGTTTAAATGTTTTATGTAAAGGCCACTGGGCTGCCATATACTAACATGCTATCGTTTCGCGGCCCCTGTTTGTCTGTAAAATTTTATAATGAACATAAAAATGTGTCTGTTGTTGGGGGGTATTCGTTAATGGAGGTTTCACAGTTGGTACATGGGTGTACTTTTGATGGGGGGGGGGGGAGGGGGTCGGTTTAAGAAGAGATGAGAAACCCCTGGAGGAAGAGTCATTAACATTAATTATATTTTCTACATATGTTGAATGTTAAACCAAGCTGCGGCCAAGAAATATTGCAATATTATTTTTTCAATATACTATTAGAAACTCTACAACTTCAAATGTTGAGCTAAACAGAACTCAACCCTTGTATATGTCTGTCATGCAAGTAAAGCTTGTTTACTTCACAGTAAGAGGTTCCTTATAATGCCGTATGATGTAAATGTACAAAGCTGACAAAGCTTTATGATATGGCTCGTTATTTAACCAGAGGAAAACCGCGCTCTGGATAAACCACAATTTCAGAAAATTATGCAACGAGGGTCATGCATTTATATTTGTTCTTATTCCTGCGCTGTCAGGTACTGCGCATATTCTGTACAGGCTGCGGGTTAAGGTTAATGTCGCACGCCGCAATGCAATTCAACTTTGTAATTTATTATTTGTTGACAGATGACCTTCGGTCCCTGGTAGAAATATTCCAAGTTTGGCCAATGAAAAGTCAGTTCGGAAATGAACTATCAATCAAATTTGCCCGGCATACAATGGTAAATACCGTTGGACTTTGTCACATCAAAAAGCAATATAAAGAGAAAGAAATATAAATTTTGCACAAGCGAAAGCTGGAGAAGAGAATCCGGCGAAAATGAAGTTTGCTCTTTTAGTGCTATTTGCCACTGGGGCACTTTCTGGTAAGTTTTTTAATTTTACTTCGCTTTTAATTTTACTTGTGAAGTTCTCAGCTATCCAATGATTTATTAAATCATTCCTATTATTGTTTGCTTAAGTGTTTTTGCTTTTGTGGTTTTGCAGTTGCATTAAATTTTATACACGGTAAACTTTTGTTGCACTGACTTTAATTTTCCTTGAACGCAATCTTGCAAAGTTTCCAATGCATAAAATACCTTGACATTTTTTTGTTATTTCATTTTTTTACGATTCATTATTTTTGAAGTTGCTTTTTCTTTTTCGTAGCTCCATTTTTTGGCGATTCAACACTGAACGCTTTCTTCAGTGAAAGCTGCAAAGGTACGTAAAAATGTTTTAGTTTTCCTTAGTTGTGCATGCATTGAGATTCGTTAAAAGTTTTCCCTGTGTTTGCTTGGCATAAAAACTTATTATTTTGATATTGAATCCAGCTCGGTTGGTACCACCAGCGTACGGGGAAAACCCGGTCGATACCAGCAGAAAAGTTTATTTCATTTTTTCGAGTTTTTAATTAATGGATTATTGTGGCTTAATTTTTTTTTTATTATTGCGACTTAAAAAGGCATCAGATGTACAAACAAACACTTAATAGTCAAGGGACACATTTTGAAAGCGGGCACATTTGGAAAATTGTTACCTAACGAATACCTTACACCATTATATTGTCATTTATATCTTCATTTGGGCAGCGTCTCTAAACCGAACACCTGTCGCTTGTTTTCAACGAACTTTTACCTTGGATTGACATGACCGTGACTATATTAAAAATTTTAATAACATTTAAAATACATTGAAAGTGTTTTAATCACCAGTTTTATGAAGGTTATTGTTTTGTAATATTATTTGTAAAAAAAAGTTTTCCTTTGAATCATATTAGTTTGGAGATTTGTGGAAACTAGAATGTAATTTCGAATTAAAATAAGATGCATGGAATTTATGAAAAAAAGTATTACCGCTTGCCATCAAAAGTTTAATTTCCGCATTATGTTTTCGGCTATATGTTTACTAAAAATTAATTTAATTCAGATAAAATGTTGTTTATTGGACAACAAAATTGCATCGCTACTTTTTGTAACTATTTCTTTAAAGCAAACACAGTCAATCTACAGTTATTAGTTGCAAGACAGACTTCCTTTTGCTTGCAATAGTGGCGACCAGTCTTTGAAGCTTTTAATCATAAATTTATTAAAAACAGGCATAATCAATGGACGCTTGCGGAAAAATCCCATATTTTTACGGTCACATCTCAGCTAAATACATCAACCACAGTCCCTAGACGCACTGCAGGAGGTCATTACGCAAATTTATTCGAAATCTATAATGACACCACGTGACAGGGCAGTCGCAAGTGTTCATTGTGCGTAATAATGAGTCCTGTGTATGTTAATGAGATGAATAAGGCCATCAGATTAGTTTTCAATGGGTTTTTATTTTGAGATGGATTAATGTTTTCAACTCTGTGCAGTTTAAAAACATCTCGTGACCGAGGTATGGTCATGTGAGATTGGAAACAAACAACTTTTATTTATATTTGTTTCAATATTACAAGGACGGAATCTTTCTTGTCGTACTTGGGGTGATGCCAAGGTGTAGAACAAAATTCAAACCAATGAGAAACATGCACGGGTGATAGGAGACAATAATTTTAAGTGGTTTTTGTGACGTAATTTGTATAATCCTTTCCCTCTGGGAAGGATGAATTTCTAAACAACCTGAATCATTATACTTTCACACAGAGGTTTTCATTAATTTCGGACATTTCAGTTGAAGTTCATCTTTTAAAATATACGTCTTACTTGGGATCAGTAACCTTGACTCCAAGTTGAGGCTGGAAGTTCCTTATCGTCTTCATGAAGTTTGCGAATTTTATTTGCGAGTTCCTTTTAAATGTGTTCTTCATAAAAAAAGCGTGTACATTGGCTTCCTGTTTGTGCTACTCCGTGTAAAATGGAACTCGGATATAAAGAGTTAGTCTATTTTGTCCTGAAACGGTTAAGTGTACCGACTTTAAGAAAGCATTGTATGTTCTCGGATACCATTGGTGATTCCCTCAACCCACACAGAACACACAACCCAACATTTTTTTTGCAGGTATTCCATTCTTTAGTGGGTTTAAGGATTCTTAGTAATTGTTGCATTTTAATTTCAATCGTATTTTCTTTGTTTCACACACACAATAGATACTTTCTGATGTTTGCAGTTACAGTTTGTTATCAGGCATCTATTTGAACAAAAGGACTGCAGAACTATTGTCTTAGCTAGTTAGTTAGTTAGTTATGAATGCCAGTCCGTTAGTTATGAAAGCCAGTCCGCGAAAAATACAATTCTGGCTCAAAAATTTCGAGATCTTAAATTTTGGTTAAAATATTAAGAAATAGCATAGAAATGTTAATGAAAAAATTTATTAGGCAGCAAAATTGCATCAGAAAATGCGCCATACTATTATCTTTTTGAGTTTGCGTTTTCGTTCCATTATATTTTTCGGCCACATTAGTTAGACAACCACACACTCGAGTTAGATGGTATACAAATCCTGGATGCAAGTGCACCACAGATACGAGTCGTTTCAGAAATTCTGAGCGGCTGGTCCAATCTTCGTCACATTGAAATACGCTCCGCCTCCTTTGGGTTGTTGGCATCAAAATTACCTTTTATTCGTTTGTGCAGAACTAATTCTTATTTTTCAATCGTTTTCTTTTGTTGTATCCGTTGATGGTACTTTGACAAATTTCTTTGAATTGAATATCCAAAACATTCAACAGGCTGTCTAACCTGCTTACACGTGCCTTAGCGCCCATGTAAAATAGTGTATGGAGTCCATTGAGATCGCAGACTCTACCTGTAAAGCCTCGTTGCTTTGTTTCAAGAACAATTACATGTGCGAGATTATATTTTTTGCTGGAATCAAATCGACTCTAACGCAACCAGCAATGCAACTGACTGAAACATTACAGTCTCGTTTCCTCCGAATCACCCAGCCTCGTTTTCACGATTTTTGCTATTGGAATCACGCCCTCATTTGTATTTGAGCACTTATGTGTCGAGGCTGAGAACGGTGCTTAGAAGACTTCATTTTGACTCCCCGCGATACTTTATTTTTACAAGTGAATTACAAATCCCGCCACCAAGAAACCAGTTTTTGAAAATCAGCCTTTTTGATTTCTTAACAATTTGTCAAATTACATAGAGTATGCTGCCAATAATTTGATTGAAAGTCAGATCAGTACACTTCTATTATTATAAATGACGTTAATTTCGTTAATTTTTGTCAAAAATCCGCCTTTATTTTCCTATAGGTCAGTTTCATAGTGGTGGGTTCTTACTGCATATGACCAAAATAGGGTTCGTTTTTATCTTTGCTGTAAATAGACATGTATAATATTTAACAGACTATTTTTGAGAGAAACATTTTACAAATAAGACGTATTTTTTACAGATCCACATCTCAGAAATGATGGAACTAGCATCTTCGAATACGTTGGTGAGACAATCAGTACTGTACAAGGGTCGACCAAGGACCAGACCGGTCTAAGGCTCAAAGCTCTTATCTATATTCACGCTGAAGGTGATTGCAGATATCGCATGCAGGTAGTTTTCTTTTATTGGCCTTTTTAGAAGACTTTATTTCTTTTTGGAGGAATTTTATGTTTTATCCATGTATGAGTTTATTAAGCCAATCACGTAACTTAATTTTATCACATGGTTGTAATTACGGCTAATGGATTGACTGTTTTTAAAATTTAAGCTAATAACCCGTAACCCGATGATCCTGTGCTTTAAAGACGAGTATAGTTTTGTACATTTTTAAAGATTGTGTCTACTTAGGATAAAATTGATAAAACCAAACGATATGTTTGTTTTAGATCAACAACCCAGAGCTCTTAGTGAAGGGCAAGAACCAAAAATTCCAGACTGCACCAGAGTCGGGAAAATATTCAAGAGAGCTTCGAGCTCAAGATCTGATCTTTGAAACATCAAGTGGAAAGATTACAAAGCTGTTTCCTTCAGAGTCTGACTCTCTTCATGTCTTGAACACCAAAAGAGGTATTCTGAGCACTTTGCAGCTTCAGACTGAATCCAAGGAGAAGGAGGAGATTGATGTCAATGGGCTCTGCAAATTCGAGATTACCAAAACTGATAATGGCATCGTCAAGACGAAAGATCTTTCTGAATGTAGCCATCGTGCTCATAACGAACTCGGACTTCAAACTGCCACTTTTGCTCACAGCAAAACAGTAAGTGTAATAATTTCTCATCTTGTACATTCGGTATACATCGATTCATATGCTTTAGCTATTATTTATGAAGACACAAATTTTACTTCAAGTTCGTCCATTGCTCTACTGGTTTTTAGTCCGTATTTTATAGTCATGTTTTCTCTATTCGTCAATTATTATACATTATGCGATGGAATGGAGGATAGCGGAATAGTGGACATCTCCTAACTCATGTAAAATCTATTTTATGACATCTTTGTTTCTTACAAATACTCTTGTTTGTATTATTTTGCGAAGTTGATAAACAAGATGGTTCTTTGTGTTTTACTTTCTAAATTAGTCCATTGCTCCACTTGGGCTTTGGTCTGTATTTTTCAATCCTGTTTTCTCCTTTGTGAAATACAATATCGTGGAATGGAGGACAGAGAGCCAGAGGAGAATCCACAAACTCATATAAAGTAAATTTCACGACTTCTTTGTTTCTTTGCTGCCTTGTATTAATCTTGGAGGTTGACAAACGACATTATTTTGTGTTGCAGCCTTTGAAACCTCTTGACTCAAAGAGCAAATGCAGTTATATTACTGACGGAAAGATAATCAAACTTGTTACATGCGAAGAGATCCATTTGTTCAGACCATTTTCTGCAGGATACAGCAAACCGGCTGGTGCTATCAACAAGGTTAAACAAACCATGAAATTCGTTGCACATAAAAAGTCTAAATTTGCTGTCGGAACAGGTTTGTACGTCTTATGATGTGTTATCATGAGTTTACAGTTATTGCATGAAGATATTATTAACCAGTCCCAAAATTGCTTATGATATTAATAGTAAAAATATTGCTTTCTTTGATAATATTAGTGAAACATGTTTTTAAATCCATGAAATTGAAGACTGGCCCAACATTTTCCAATTTAATTTCCATGAAAATATGCATTTCAAAGATCATCATTGGAGCATGCTCTTGCGTATACCAGCAAATAATTGTTAAAGCCATAGATTACTTGCAATTATATATGTAAATTATGGTGTTTTAGGGGTTCATTTAAAAACGGAGGGTTGTGAAGAAAATAGCTATTATGTATAAATTGTGCATGAAGCCTTAAATTTCAAATCTGTAATTGCAATTGAAACGATCATACAGTTTTTCGTACTACTGGAAAACATTTGATTATCTCTTCAAGACGTTTGTTCCACTTTTCCAATTTTCTTTGAGATACTTTTTTTAAAGATCAATTGAAACAAAATATTTTTAAAATTTTACCTTATTTTATAATTATCACAGACCTCCTTTTAATATTTTGCAATTTTTTTTAAGCATTGGACAGAAAGCCAGTAACTTTGATGTTTGAGCACGAGAAGGAGGTTATGAAACCTGACAACTCTATTATAGAGAGAATTGATGCTGTAATGGAAGTTCTCGTCAAGCAAGGAGATATTGCCACAAAGCAAAGCTCTGCACATGAATTTGTTCACCTTGTCAATCTTGTCAGAAAATTGGACAGTAAGAGAATGAGACCGGTTATGGACACATATTTTAACTCAGCTTCTTCTGTTTCTAATTTGAAGAGTATTTACAGGTAATCTTTGTTCAATCTGCTATTTACTATTTCTGTCGTTTAGCTATTTGTAGGAGAGACAGTTTTCAGTGTCCAAGTGCCTGCTCGCAACTTCTGTATTTTCGAGGATGTGGGTATTATACTAAAACTATTTTTCCAGTGATATTTTACATCTTTCTGTGTCTCAAAAACCGAAAAGAAAGAAATTAAACGTTCTGCTTGACATCATCCATGAGTTTGTTATCGCTTTCAAATATTGAGCAATATTGACAATTGTCTGGTTTCGGTTCTCAGGCAAATTATAACTATCGAGAGCCATACCTCAGTAAGCTTTTAAAAGGTTTTGAAGGGAATTGCACCAAACTCTAAGTTAGAATCTGCGGATCAACAAGGCACAAAGATGTAACTCGTTCATTTTAGAATACTCTGCAATTTTTAAACAAACGGGGAGCAATGTTTTGGGACACCGTGTGTTTTGGGACACATTCAGAAAGAAAGAAACGTTTGACAATCACCTAGAACGAAAACTTTTGTCGATAGAGTAGCTGTCACTTGACAGATTTTCTACACATACATGATATGATGTTTGCCTACTTCATTTGGTAACAAAATTGAACTTTAATGATATTTCAAATGTCTGAACATTGTTTTTGGTAGCGTATCTTCATTATTATTATCAATTATCGCATACCAACATTAAATGAAAGAAATAAAATACCTGGGTAGTTATTCTGTCAAATAGAGGATATGCATGTGCATGTTATTATTATATTCCAGCACATATATATATACATGTTATTATAATCAAACACATCATTTAATTGTATGCATGTTGTTGATTGCAGGCAATACTTCCTTGATGCTTTGACATACTGTGGAACACCGACTTGCGTTACAACTGTTCATGACGTCATTATGAGTGGAGATGTGTCTGGCGAATACAGAAATATGTTCCTTCAAGGAATTTCTCTTGTTGCCAAGCCCACAAAACAGATGGTGAGAGATGTGCTCAACATTGCTCGCAAAATGCCATCTCGTCAAGCTTTCCTATCTCTTGGCTCGTTGATTAACAGATACTGCAAACAGGAGTCTGCTGACTGCGGTTACAGCAACACAAATCCAATCTCTAATGCCGAGAGTTTTCTTCTTTCCAAAGTCCAATCTTGTGGAAATGATGAGACACATGAAAATGTGGAGGAGATCCTTATGGCTGTTAAAGCAATTGGAAATGCTGGTATGTATGTTTTAGCAGTTTTTGTAAAGTCAGCGAGCATGCGTGCGCACTTGCATGCGCAAATAAAGTTTGCGTATATTGTAAAGAGGTTTTTATTTTCACAATTAAACATATCAGCAGGAACAATCGGGAAAAGCACATTTCGCACGCAGGGACATTCACATTCCACGTAGAAATATTAATTTTGCAAGCACGATTTTGCACGCACACACATTTGTGAAATATTTTGGAAAATGTTAAAATTGAAAATTGACAACACATACACTATAATTTCGCGTATTTTTAGCGGACAAGACCTAAGATTGGCAGGTTTTACTTGTGCCAGACTACCAAAGAAAATATTTGCACGAATCCCCTATTAAATGTTTATTTAGCGCAAAGTATTGTTTAATTGCATGAATATTTCGGAGGATTTAATTTAATTTCATGATAAGGTAAATTATAAATGTATTTGTGCATTTAAAAATATAGATTGGGTGCTGATTTATTTGCAAAAACAACTGCTGTTAGAGATGTTAAATTTAAATTACTGAAAGGTTTGGAGATTTATTTGAGCCATGTTCTTAATTATTATATCAAAACTAATTTGGACATATAGTGACGTGATGAGCAGTGAAACGTTTTTGCTTAGATTTTGGACAATCTATATTATTAGTCTTTAAAATTATTAAGATTAATTTCCCAAGGTAAACCATTCAGTGCCGTCGACAATCTCTTAAACTGCGCCATGAAGTCCAGTCATATGAATATTTCTGCTGCTGCTTTTGATGCATTGAGGCGTATGCCATGCAGTGAATACAGCTTAGCCAAGTTGCATAAAATCCACAAGGAAATGAACAACGATGTTGAGCGAAGGATTCAAGCATACCTCACGTTGATGAATTGTCCAAGTGAAAAGACATTGGAGAAGGTTTTGCAGCAACTTGAGATCGAAGAGAGCAAACAAGTTGGATCTTTCATGTCCTCACATTTGAAGAATCTTATGGAGTCATCAGACCCTAAACATAAGAGGTATTAATTCTCAACAAACTATTTTGGGGTTATTTTGTCAGGGGGAGGGGGGTGTACCTGCCGCCCATGCTTCAACAATGACCTATTGTTTACTTTCATGTTTTTATTTCACATTTAAGACTGCAGGAAAACTAGACCAAAACAGGCCCAATAATTCCAATACAATTCCAGCTCGTTGGTAGATAAATTTGAACTATTTTGGCAGAGGTCTGGGCTATTTTACAATGAAGTACCCCTTCTGCTCTGGATATTTTATGGTTTCCATATCTTAAAAATAGTTTTTCTGCAAGATTATGAAAATATATATACGGGTTTGGTTGAAATGAGGCGTTCACTTTGCTAACTTTTTATGTCTTTTAACTTTACGTTTTCAGTTACAATGTGACATCGATTATAAAAATTATATTCAGAATGTATTTTTAGCCTCATTACATAATTTCTACCCTTGAATCCCCTCACACCGTAACTATGACCGTTCTTGCCCAGTCCGTTCATGCTTAGTTCATGGCTTCAGCAAGTAAATTAAAGAGCCAGAGTGAGGCTCATGTAACCATAGTTATAAAAACAAATTTTAGAATTGAATGAAAAATGAATTATAAAATGCTCTCGTGTATTTCATAGTTGAAATACGTTTTAGTTACCCGCACTGAATCACATCAAAAATAATATTTCTTCCTTTTTGCAGTGTTCAAGCTTTGCTGACGAAAATCTTGAATGGCAAAAAATTAAGAAGCATCGATCTTCCACTCACAAAATTCTCAAAAGCTTTGGAAGGTTCAGTCTACTCTGAATACTTGAAATCCGGAGTCTCTGTCAACGGACACTTGGTTTACAACACAGACAGTTTCCTACCAAAGAGCTCTTTAGTCAGCATGTCTGCGAATATCTTGGATGTTCCTGTTGAAGTTTTCGAAATGGCTGCAAGAATTGAGGGAGTTGAGAGTTTGGTTGAGGACATTTTCGGACCTTACGGCTACTTTCCTGATAACACAATCATGAACATCTTTAATGTTAACTTCGGCAAGGAAGATATTGAAAAACTGCGAACAAGACGAAGTGTTGATGAAAAATACGAAAAGAAAATTAATTCTATGCATGAGCAGGTATGTTTCTGAATTTTAGTATTTTAAAATTGTTTTATTTATCGGATTTGTGCGATTTAGTGGTAAGGTAAGAAGCTGTAATTAGTTGAAAATCACTTTGTTTTAGATTTTTTTGAATTTTAGCAACGAATATATATTTGAAATATCAAATTTTTGAGGAAAGTTTCTGCAGTTTCTTATAATACAAATTCTTATTTGCATATTTTTTACTGCACTGATTAATATTTGGTTGCGTTTGGCGTTTGCATAACTAGAATCTACATATCATCCATCAATCGTCCATTAAATAAAATTGATAAAATAGATACCATGCAAAATTAGTATCCATTGAAAGCTAACTATTCACAGATAAGGCAACTAAATGAGTGGGAAAATGCTAACTGATTAAATCCACTTAAGATTATGTAAAATTGACAGATTTTCAAGTTATCATAGATGAGCTGGATTTTGAAGTCCGTTGATTCTCTTTAAATTTCGTGCAAAACATGCTCATTGCATTATTCTTCCAAAGGTTAACAAGAAGAAGACACCAAGTGGATACCTATCAATGAAGGTTCTTGGCCAAGAAATGCGAGTATTCAGTCTTGATGACATAATGTGGGCAGCTGATGAGATCGACAACATGAACGTCGTTGAACTGTTGTTGAAAGTTGCCAAAGGTGGACAGAAGACATTTACAAAAAGCATAATGTTTTTGGAAATGACACACACAGTTCCTACTGGTCTGGGTCTTCCATTGAAATTGAAATTGACAGGCTCGGCAGTTGGCTCTCTTGCGCTAGATGGAAAGTTTGACATCAGGAACATGTTTTGGGGACCTATGGCATTGGAAGTGAAAGGATCTGTCACGCCAAGGTACTATGCTCATCAATTAATTTTCGCAATTAGGACTAATTAATTACGTAATAATTATTATGAGAATGCTATTGAATACCAATAACTACAATAATAGACAATACAATATTTACGGTTAGGTTTTGGCGTAGCTTTTCCAAAAGTTCAGTACTGAAAATTTTTGAACAGCTTTTTAAGAGCGAAAAAACTCATTTAATATTAGATACAAACTGAAGAAACAGAATAATTGAAACAAGCATTTCAATTATCAGATGAGACATGAATCTATCTAAGATTGCAAACCTGATATATATATATACGTGTTTTTCCAATTCGTACGTTTTCCGCCCAGCTGCTCCTAAATTTAATAAATCATAAATTTTGTTTATATAATTTTGTCAACTCTTCATTGCAAAAAATTAATCTGGTCCCAAAGTTGAATATTTAATGTTAATTTTCAGCGCGGTTGTCGAGGTTTCAGGACAAATGGGTGTGCACAGCCACTATGTTGACACTGGTATTTTTGTAAACTCGTCAATGTACACTTCTCAAGTATTGAAAGGATCAATTGTCTACATGGAAGGAAAGAAGCTGAAGATTGATATTGATGCTCCAGAGAAACCAATAGAATTCTTCAATGTCTCGTAAGTAGATTTTTACAATTGTTTTCATTACAATCTTTAGCAATTGTTGTTTTCGTGACAGATTTTCATATATTAATTTGGTCACTTTATCTCGGGAAGGGCCATATGGCCAAACAACGCAAAGCGTCACATTTTCACCTGGCATAACCTTATGCTCGTTTAAATATTTCAGTGATCAATTTGATCTTTTGAATTGAGTTAGTTTATATAACTCTTGCAAAATGAAAACTTTGTTAGGGTTTGCCTGTTAATTGGAAAAATTCCGGGTGTGCGCATTTGAGCACGTGGCTATGACATGTTTAGTGTTTGAATTTGAATTGAAATTTGAGAGAAGGATATAAGTTATGTTTGCATTTTTTTAAGGCATTTTGAAAAATATTTGAAAATCTCTTTTTATTTTTTTATTTTTAATATTTATTTCTATGTACTTTCTAATGCAGCCGTCAAGTAATTTGGAGTAATTTTCGTGTTCTCTACTGTCACTAATCGATTTCGATTTGTTCAATTATATAGATCGACTCCATTCACTTTTGTCAACGAAGAAATCAAACTGATAGAAGGTGCTTCACGAAGAATGACTCCAGATTTCTGCATGAGATCCGAAAAGATTGGCCTCGGTCTTTGCACAAGACTCTCCATACCTCTTGCTTACCGTGATTACGAAGCACCATACTTTCCATTGTCAGGACCTGCATCTTTTGGCATGAAACTCATCAAAGCTGACTCGACCCTCACGCGCTATCAATTTCTTGTTTCTCTTGAGAAGGAGATTTTGAATTCTGGGAGCGAGCTGATTGGAACCTTTGACATTGGAACGCCTGGATCGACCTACCAACGTGGCATTTCTGGCGTTATCAAGTACAAGGAGACAAACAAAATCAGGCAGCTTACTTTAGGCAGTCAGAGCTACAAGCATAAACTGAAATTGGCCTACCACAACAGCACAAATCGCTTTGAAATCGACTTTGATTGTGAAGTAATGGGGAAGCCAGTGAAAGCCCGGTTTCTGTACTTCAATGAATCGTCTTTCTTGGCAAAGGAAACTGGAATCTTAACGGCTGCTCAGTTTGGTTGGTACAAATTTCAACACGTGACCAAGTTTGTTCGAAAGCTTTCACCTGTAAAATCATATCTTCTGCACAGTAGAACGACATATTGGCCTAAGAAGTATTTGACCGGAGAATTTGAATATTCTCCCGACAAGGACATGGTTAGTCTGAGATTTGATGCTAACCAGTTTAATCAGAGAATTGAAATGGATGGCAAGATTGTTTCTACTGACACCGAGAAAGGTTTGGACTTCACAGCAACACACATTAGCAGCAATAAGAAGATATCTTTCTACACTGGAATCGTGAACACCGAAGAGTTAAAGCAATTGATTTTCAATGTAAAGACAGCTACAGCGAAGCCTGTTGAACTTATTATGGAATACTACAGGGGTTCGAAGGAGCATGCCCTGAAATTCAAAGCCAAACTATTTGGGAAGAGTGCTTCTACATTTTTGGAGTACAATTATCTCCAATCATCAAATTGGAACGTAAGGGCGGGTGTTGATGTTGAGAAAAAACGAGTTGGCGTTTTGATGACCTACTATAACAAGAACACATTGTGTGCAGCTGTGTACAACGATGCAAAGGAACCCGCTAACATTTGCCTATCGCTGAAAAACAAAGAGATGACTTTATCTGTTAAAGTGCTGGAGAAAACAGCCGCTATGTCTTTTGGGCTGAGATCTGCTGATGACTCATATATTGTTACCTCTGTACTAACTGCAATGAAGAAGGAAGTATTGAAGAATTCGATGAAATTCACATTCAAGAATCTTTTTAACAACGAGATGAAAATGACGACTACTGCTGGGCAACGTTCTGTTATGACAAGGGTGTTCGTGACTGAAAAAGACCATGGAACCTTGTTTGGAATTGAGGGACGTGCATTTGGTCACATGATCAAGCTCCAAGGAAGTTACTCCAAGGCAAAGATATATGGTGTCACAGTACAAGGCGTTATTTTCGAAGCATGGGTGAACAAAAAACTTCCAGCAAATTTCACGTTTATGGTGGAGAGTTCTGATAAAATGAATGGTGCAAGAGTCAGTTTGAAAGTCATGGACTACAGAGCCGATTCGTCTATAATCTACGTGACTCCAAAATCCAACGAGTATGCTTTTGTCACTGAAATGTCATTAAGAAAGAAGGATTTAGTCATTGCAGGGAGTAAAACCGAAGATGTGCTTGTTTGGCGTGACATGGACAAGTCATGGAAATCATCATGGGAAGTGACAGTTTGGAACAAAAACTTCAAGTATGCATTCGATGTTTCCTTCCTTGACAAATCAACAGAGATAAAAACAGATTATTGGCTCAAGTTTGGTCTTGATTTTGCTCGTAATAAACGGTCATCAGTCACATTCACTTTTGGAAACGACAAAAAAATGGCACAGCTCTATGTCGATGTGAATTATCTACCAGAACGCAATATTAGACATGCTATTACATTCGACAAAGACCAAAGCAAAATTGATATCGCCATTGAATTCCTGCCCAAGATGTTCGTCAAGTTGGCAGGTAGATTTGACAAGGTTGATGGATGGAAGTTCACCACTGATATGTCTTTCAAATGGGCCAATTACGAGAGAACACTGCAAGCTGTTACTTCATACATCAGCAAGACCGATCTTAAAGGTCTTTCTTTCAAATTTTCCGCATTCAACCAGATATTTTATATTGCTTCTGAGTATAGCAAGATCACCAAGAGTGTAATTGTCAGTGCCTCAGCATTTGGTCGCACTGCCAGATTGTCTGCAAACTTGGATCTTGAGCAAGGAAAAGGTGGACTTTTGTTAAGCATGCAAAAGAAGGAAGGAAACACACTCGTCATGAAAGACATCATTGATGTTGCCACTGTATTTTCAAAAACACATGTAATGCTCAAGGTCAATGCTGGTGGTAAATCTTTGTTGAAGACAGTTGGGAGGCTAAGCAAAGAGAGCGGATTCTTAGTGTTGTTTGTCATGGAAAAGTCAATTACCAAGCTTCAAGGTGCTTACAAATCCGATGAGAAGAGAGCTGTTATCAGTTTGTTTGTACTTGGAAAGGAGAGGTTCGTGATTGTTGGCAAATATAACGTGGAACGAAAGACTTTCCTTTTGAGTTTTGATTGTCTGAGGAAAGGGATGCAAGTTGTTTTTGGAGCGAGCTGGGACAATGCGAAAAAAGAACTGACATTGACGACCGAAATCATGAGACACGTTTTTGCAATTTCTGCAAGACTCGACCCTGTAAACTATGCTGCTGGATTTCATGTTTTGTTCTTTGAGAAATTACGTGGGTGGACTTTGGCATACGACAAGGAGAACTCCGGTGTTGTTTTCGATTTAAAGTTAGCTCCTAAACTGGCAGTGAAACTTGTTCTGCAAATTGTTGACGACCGCATTGTGTCTTTCAAGATTCAACGACGTACCAACTCCATCCTCCGCACTGAAGCTGTTTTTAAATACAAACTAGCATCTGCAACTAGCAAGCTCATCTTTGAGTGGAACAAAGACAGCGTCATGGAAATCAAGGACTTAATTGTACCAGTTGTGACCAAAGCATATAACGATTTCGCTAGTCTGTCAACGAAAACTGCACAATCGGTAAGAACTGTCAGCATGGAGACTTTGGATATTCTTGTCAAGAGAAGTCTTGGTCTCATCAACGAAGCTGACATGGCCTTTGATAAGTTTGATTTTGTTGCTGCACGAGATAAGGTTGGTGAGATGGTTCTTCTAGGAATGACAAAAGGCGCCGAAATGTCACGGAAGGGATTGAAGCTGGCAAACAAAGTTCTGATTAAGATCCAAAAAAACATTCCAATGATCGTCGAGAAGACACAAATATACACAAGAGCAGCCTTGGAAGATAGCTTCGTTTTTGCCAAGAATGCCTACAAAGCGGCCCAAAGTGTGAGTAAAGCCGGAGTGCCCGTTGCAAAATTGGCTGTCAAGCTTGCTAAGGAATTCAAGATCAGAGGAAAAACAACTGAAGAAATTGCCAACAACCTCATGACAATGGTCCGGAAATTAATACAGTCATACAAAGAAAACATGTCCAAAAAGCTCGATGCTCTGACCACTGATGTAAAGAGGTACCTAGAAAATGTCAAAGCTCCATTTGTTGACAAGAAGGTAGTTGAATTGCTAAAAGAAACTTACGCAAAGGTTAAAGCTATCAATTTGGAAGCAAAGGCACGCGAGCTTACCAAAGCAGTACTTGAGTACAAAATCCTTGGCAAAGAACTTAAGGTTTACGTCAAGAGAATCAATGAGTTTGTGAACAATCTTCCCGAAGAGTTGAAATTTGTCACTGTAGGCTTGATCCAAATAGGTAGAAGCAATGCAAAGAAATTGAACACTATCATAAAAAAGGTCAGATCATATTTGAAACCTCTTACAGTTTGCGGGGAGAAGCTTGTGACATCTGTGAAGCGACACTTTGGACCTCTTGCTGTGCTCGCGAATAAGAGAGTAAACAAAGTACTCATGGCTGAGATTGAAAAGCTGTACAATCCTATCAAGCTTGCGACGTACAAGATCATCAGTGTTTTGAAAGAATTCATGATGCCTGTACTAAAACCAATCAGACCGCTTTACGAAGATCTCAAAAGCCAAGTCCGTGCAATAAAACTTTTGGAGTACGAGTTAGGAAATTTGTTTGACATTTATGTTGCTGAAAACAAGGCCAAATTTCTGCAGTTGTACCAGAAGATGTATGGCACAACTTCAAAAACACTCGATTCCTGGATTGTCAACATGAAGAAATCGCGCAGCATGACTCTTGAAGAACTGGCGGAAGCTTCAATCGATAAGATTGCTGTTGTTATCAAGGATATCACAGCTTATACCAAGAGCATCTACGAACGCAAGAATAAGATGTACAACAACATGAAAACGGTATCAGTAGAGATCTGGAGATTGACATCTGATGTCATTGATCCAGTCATCTACGCAGCAATGTCAAAACCCGTTGAAAAAACGATGAATTTACCTCTTGTATTCATTGGAGAATTATCTTTGATCGTTGTAAGCGAAACATCTAAAGTCCTCAATCAAATCTCAGAGATAAACATTGCTACCCCGTTGAAGAAGGCATGGGTGGAAATTGACATTTTGAATCATTTAGCGTCATATGGTGTCAACGGAAAGCTCACAGATCTTATCAATGGCGCCAAGAAAGTTAACTTAACTGAATCACTTTTGAAGGCCTTGAAAATCAGTAAAAAGACAGTTATGGTTGTGTACAAGAATCTAGAAGATAGGCTGAAAGATCTGAAAATGAAGGCTGCTCTTGTTGTGAGTTACATCAGATCTATCCCCAAGAAGGACTTTGATACTTGGTATGGTGAAGCTGAGGCTGCTGCAATCAAAGTTGTCCAAGAAACATCGAAAGCTCTTTCGGTGTCGTTCACTGTTCTTCAAAAGATGGCAGTTGACACTGTTGACAAGATAAAGATGTTTGAAAAAGTGTACAGTACACCAGTTAAGAGCACAATTCTCCTTTTGAAGCAGCGTGCTATGTTTGTGTATGATGATGTGAAGGATGACTGCTTAACTGTTAGTGAGATGTACAAAGGCATTCTTTATGGTCTTGCCGAAGAGAAGTATTTGGAATTGAAATCAATTGTCAAGGAGAAGTATCAACTCTTGAAAGACGATGTTGTTGCTTATTACCGAAAAATGTTTGCTCAGAGAACTTGGGAAGATCTTGGCAATGATGTGATTCGATATGGAAAGATCGTCAAGAATGAAGTATTGAAAGAAGTTATAAAAATGCAGGATCTTTCCAAGAAGGTTATTTCCACCGTCAAATCTGTATACTTGCAAACAAGCAGAGTGGCTGTTGAAAGTTACACCAAAGGAGAGATCATCTTCCTTGAGCAGGTCAAACCACAGGCTATTGAGCTATACAAGAAGACAATAAGCTACATCAAGGAGAAATCAGATGCAATTAAAACCAATATTGAGACCATATACAGTCAAGCTAATGCTGAGATGCTGAAGATCTACGAGGCAAACAAGAAGCTCAGCATCAGAGAATTAACAACCAAAGGCCGAGAGTTGGTGGTGAAACTATTCAAGACCTATGTGAACGCTTTGAAAACAGTATCTAAAGAAAACTATGGGAAGATGTACAAGCGATTGGTTGAAATTAAAAATATATTGATGAAAGATGTCTTGCCAGTGCTCAAAGAGGAATCTGTGAGCATTATCAACCAGAGTTTAAAATCATCGGTATTATTGGCTGAAGAAACGCTAAAAGCATTTAAGCCGCACTTTGCTATTGTAAAGAAATACACTAAGGATTACGCCGAGAAGGCGAGAGTTTTACTGCAAACGTACTACGCCGAAGTTGTCATCTTCAGCAACAAAATGTACATCGATGCCAGAAAAGCTTCACTTGAGATGTATTCTAAAGGAGTAGCAAAATTCCAAGTGCAATATCTTAAGTTGGTTGAATACGTTGAAAAACTTGTACAGAAGATCAAAGAGCACCCGCAGTATCAAGTACTCCAAAAGATTAAAGCGTATCTCAGAGTGGAAAAGTTAGTGAAGGATTTGATGGTGATGTTGAGAACAAGGTTTGCAGATTTGAAGCTTCAACTGGCAGAGTTGAAAAAACATCCTCGCGTCATTGAGATCAAGACGAAACTGGAAGAACTAAAAAATCATGCTGCGGTCAAGACAATAATTCCAATTGTTCTACAAGTGAAAAAGAGCATTATCTTTACTCTTAAGAAATTGCAGGAAAAAATTGAGCCAAATATTTCAAATTTCAAGGATGATCTGAAAATAATCCCAATTGCAATTGAAATATTCAGGAATTATCCTGTCGATTCTTTCTGGATGTCTTTTGAAAAGATCAGATCCGTTGTCATGAAGGTCTCGACCTACGATTGGATGTCTCTGAAAACGAAAGCTCCCAAGGCTATTAAAGAGTTTTTAGCTGAGGTCACTGATGAAAAAACCAAGGAACTTTACAAAAATGGATTGAAGATTTGCAAAGAGTATTGCAATCAATTTGCTGCTCTGCCAGAGAAAATCAAGACTGATGCTACAAAGTTCTACAAGGAGCAGATCAAGCTTTTCAAAGAAAAATACGCTGAGCTTGTTGCTCTGTGGAAAAAGAGTCCACTATACCACATTTTTGCGAACCAGATCTGGAGTGAAATTGCTGACGAGTTTGTCAGACATGAAATAGTTGTTGAAATCAAGAAACTATTCAGCTCTGGGTTAGAACAAGCTAAGATTATGTATACTAAAGGTATGAGAAATACAAGACGCTACATCAAAGAAAAGAAGGCTGAAATCATAGCAAGATACAATGGATTGATGACGAAGTTCAACACTTTCATTGACGAAACTACTCTCGAAGACATTGTCTCTAAAACGAAAGAAGCATATGTAAAGGCAGTTACGTTTGTCGTTACGAATGCCAAGGAAATTTCTTTCAAGGTAAAGGAAATGATCATCCCTTACATGAAAAGATTGAGGGTTTTTAGCAAACAACGCTGGGAAATGATCAATGGCTGCTACAAGAGAAACTATCCCGTTGTAAAAACTATGCTCGAAGCTGAGTACGAAAAGGTTGTTAGTTATTACACTAGATTGGTTGCACTGACTAAGAAATGGGAGAAATCTGCACTGGAAACTACAACGAACATATGGAATGAATCAAAGCTCAAAGTCGCTTTGCTGAAGATGGTTAAAATGACAGTTGCTGAAACTGTGGAGGAAGTATTTAAGGTACCAGGAATGCTTGCAGAAAAGTACGGGAAATTAATTGACCAAGCTTATTCTAAATACACCAAGTACGTCCTTCCATACGTTCAAACAACGTTAAACACTGCAAAATTGGTTCGAAACGAGATAAACGAAAGCGTTCGATTCGTCATAACTTACTACCGTCTCCAGGAGAACAGTATGCAGCTGTTGAAACAAGGAAACCAGAAGTTCATCTCATTGTTGCCAAAGGTTCCTGTCATTGCCAAGAAGTTGTTGAGAGAAGCGTCAAGGGCTACCCTTAAAGGTGTCCATTCTACGTTGGTATTTGCAAATGGTTTGGATCTCAAGGCTTACGCTGACAAAATGAGATCATATGTTCCGGACATGAAAAAATACGTGAAAATCGGTGCAGTCGATAATACTTTGGTCTTAAGTTTTGCTCATCCAGTTAAAATCACACCGAAGTTCAGTTATCATGTGAACAATGTCAAGGATAGCATTAAGGCTTACACCAAAAAAGTGACGACTAAGACCATTGCCGCGACGAAAGCACTGCTTAACGAATTACGGGAAAGAACGATGGAACTTCGTTCTGATCTGGACCAGAGCTACGAAGCGCACTCAAAGCTGGGAAAACACATGCGATCGAGAGGAACGGCTCTACGCAAATCACAACAAGTTGCTTTGAACAAGTTTATCAGCTCTGGTTTTAAGATCGCAAAAGATTTTTCTAAAATGGCAAAGGTGATAAGCAATGATGCAAAAGACAAATCAAAGTTTGTTTTCAATTTTGCAAAAACTGCAGCCTCTGACATAATAGACTCTGAAAGCCTGCCAGTTGCCTACGAGAAGACCAAGGCATATATTGCCAAGGTATTTACTTACCTTACTTATCTTGCCTACCTTGCTTACTTTGCTTACCTTATTTACCTTACTTGCCTTACTTACCTTATTTAACTTATTTACCTTACTTGCCTTACTTACCTTATTTAACTTATTTACCTTACTTGCCTTACTTACCTTATTTAACTTAT
>JAYJMH010077751.1:0-24075 GCA_036873815.1 Phacellophora camtschatica | reverse complement strand
TTACCTTACTTGCCTTATTTAACTTATTTACCTTACTTGCCTTACTTACCTTATTTAACTTATTTACCTTACTTGCCTTACTTGCCTTATTTACTTATAATGTATTTACTTACCTTTTTAAATCATTTTTTATATCATTACTCTTTTCATTTTCATGATGGATTAATTTCTAGTTAATGTATTGATATTATCGAAATCTCCCTTTTGCTGAAGGGAAAACAAGCAGATTACCTTGATTCGCGATTTTATTTATTCACCCCGTTGAAAATGTGACATTTTACTTTGTTGGACCATCTGGCTTATCCATGTGTGGAAGGGTTGAACACATTTAAAATCTTGAGTCACAACGAAAAAAACTATTCTGTGTTTACATTGTTCTTGGTTTGCTTAAACTTGGGGAAGAGGGATAATTGTCATTCGTATTTGTCTTACTAAAATCAAACAAGTTGGATAACGATTTTTATTTAGCAAAAATGTTATTTTTAGGAAATAAAAAGCAGCTTGCAAAATTGCTGGTTATTTTAAGAAGAGCAGAAAACCATTTTACTGTATTTTTAGTTTCTTGTTGCTTGAGGCTGAAGATCTTAATTTATGTTTTTTCAGATCAAGAGCATCGCGAAGCCATTCCAAAAAATTACAATGCGCATAGCCAAAGTACAATACCAAAAGGCATTGGAAAAAGTCAAGCCGTATTTCCTTACCACCAAACAGTTTGGACTCAAAGTTGCGTATTATGAAGTAGAGAAGGACTTGCTGAAAGTATACCAATTTGCAAGACAGAAGCTGACAAAAATAGCAAGAGATGTACGAAATTCGATTATGAAATCCTTTGACCCAAAAGACGTAGAAGCTTTCAACGAGTACACCAACACACACACTGGTATTTTGAAGAAATACGGAAAGCGTCTTTATCATTTGTACAGATTCAACAAAGTTAGGCTTGATCGATTTATCAGGAGATCAAAAATGAGATTGGTTTATAAAGCTATCACTCCTTTTGTTAGACGTATTCATCCATTAAGAAGTAAGTGCTTTTTGCTACTTGACAATATTGATATTAACACATTGTGCTAACACCAGAAAAGAAACTTTCAGCAATGTCTATAAAGGCTAAAAACTATTTGTCCTCAAAAAATGTTTATGTTGTTAACTTTCCCAATCAATGGAAGGCACGATTTTTTGCTGTTTTTGACACTTTCATTTTTTTGAGCTTCTGCATTTAATTCGTGAAATAAACTTGTATTAAAAATACTGATACGATGAAAACATTTTGTGGAATTTACCTTTTGAAAAGGCGAAATTTTCATTTAAATTGTACAATATTCCAAACCAACGGTTTTCGTGTTTGAGATCTCTAAATGATAATATTCAATTGTTGATTATAGAACTAATATGCATGCATGTTTTCACCTTTGTTTTGCTGTCATTTGACCAAGTATAAGGTTTTGAAATATCATATTATTCATACCATTTTAGGCGTCGCGATGATCTTCGGAAAGACCCACGTTATGACATTCGATGGCAAGTATCACGAATTTCCGAGTTATGCTAAACCAGAATGCACGTATCTGCTTGCCCGTGACTTTAAGAATGGAAAATTCACCATTCTCAGCCAACGTGACGTGATCATCACCGAAACACCGAACATGAAGGTTAAAATTCACAAGAGTGGTCTCGTTGAAGGAACCATAAAAACCACAAAATCTGGAGTCACCCAGAGCAAACCAGTAAGAGGACTTCCTATTGAAACGGAGCACGGACTCTGTGATAGATTTAGAAGCTACATCAAGTGTGAATTTAAAGAAGGTGTTTCAATTCGTTGTAATGTTGATCATTTCATGTGCACCATTGAACTTTCAGGTTGGCATTACGGAAAATCGCAAGGTGAGAGTTTGTATTCCAAATGTAAATTAGGGAAAATTTAAGGGTTTACTTCAAAGAGAAAACGAAAAAAATTTCAGAACTTTTCAGTTTTCTTAATTTTGCTTGGAGTAATACGAATTATCACATATCTTAAATCGTGATTTGAAAACAGTTGAAAAACATTTAATGACTGCTTGCGAATAACCTTTTGATACAGCTGAAATAATTTTATCTTAATTGAAGTTGCAATGTTTTTTGTAGGAATCCTCGGATCAAACAATGGCGAAATTTATGATGATTTCAAGCTTCCAAGCAAAGATTTTGCTAAATCTACCGCGGAGTATGCAAACTCTTGGCTGGTGTCTGGAGATAGCGATTGCATCGTTAAAGCGTCGAACAACGCCGCCCCTGATTGTAACCAAGCGCCGTCCGTCAGATGCACGCAGTTATTCAAGTCGAAGGCCTCACCATTTGCTCAGCACTTTGGAAAGGTTGATCCATTCGCATTCTTAAAGGCTTGCCAGATTGACACCGCCGATTGCGATAGCACTGTGTCATATGCTACTGCTCATTGCGACTCAACTGCTGCTTACAGGTCGTTATTGTACATGAAAGGATTCACAACGAGAAATGTTTTTGACTGCAGTACGTATATTCAGCTTGATTTTCAGTTATACTTTGTGAAGATTTAGTTGAACCATGCTTAGTAAGTAAGTCAGGAGGCCGACTGTTAGATAGCTCCTTTCCTTTGTTTGATAACCTCAGCTGAGTTGGTACTCGTTTACCGACCTTGAAAGGTTAGAGAGCTGCTTTGGCCGTGAGGTTTGTTGAAGTTAAAACTTCCGATAACTAGATCCGAATCCGCTCTCTCGCATAAAGTTTAGCTTCGAAAAGCAGTGCTGTAGCTCTTTGGCCATTTGAGCCTTACCACATGTTTATAAATGTTCTGACATGCAAAAAGTACCTTCCAAGATGAAGTAGAGTAACAACACCGCTTTTTCAGCTAATTATAATGCTCCTGACCGGGAGGGGGGGTAGCAAATCACGCTTTTATGTACGGGAGTCCCCCTTCTTAGAAGGATGAAGGATTGGCTAAAAGTAACTTGTTAATCTATAGTAAATCATTGCTGACTATCTAGCAATTTTTTATTTTCTTTGAAAATAAGTTTGAAAATTGTTAAAGTAAAGTATTTTGTAATTTGCACAATTTTAATTGTATTGTTTTTTTAATTTTAGGGAAAACTTCTTACGGAAAGGCTAGTGGTGAAAAGTGGACTCAAAAAGGAACGAAAGAAGCTGATATTGTTGTGGTAATGTCTGCAAAAAAAGAAGCTTTAAATTACAACAACATAATTGCATCAATGGTGTACAGAACAAACAAGAAAATTTCCGCAATGGGATTCGATACAAGATATGCTTTGATCAGCTTTGGAGCACATAGCAATGCTAGGTACGGATCACTCAGTCATACATTCAACGGAAAATTCTTCTCGTCTGAAGACAACATTGCGACAGCAATCAAGACAATGCAATATACTGGGGAGGAGAAGGACAAGAATGATTACTATGAAGCTATTTTCCGGGCATCAAGCCAGAGATTCAGACCGGGTGCATCAAAGTTTATCATCCTCTTCAACTTCAACAAGTATCGATCAACATGGTATGGTCCATCATTCGAAGAGACGAAGCTGACTTTGAAATACAAAGCTAATGCAAGCTTGTTTGTTTTCGACAACTTCGACTTTAAGGACTACCAGAAGGGAATGTTAGGAGCTGTTGGCATGACTGAACGTAAAGTATTCATGACACCCGGGTTTAAAGTTGTCGCTCAAACCAAAGGACTACCAATCACGCCATTCACTCGACTTGTGCATCACAGCGGAGCAATGTTCGTGAACAAGTTTTCGAAATCAACAGAGAAAATATTTACATCTGCACTTTCTAATGCTGCTGCTGAGACCTTGAAACGCAACGTGGGAACATGCCAATCATGTGCTGTAAACCCATATGGCATAGCTGAATGCAAGTCAGATTTAAGAGCTACTTGCTAAGATTAAGAAATGAAGGAGGACTTGACAAAAATATACTCGAAAACACGACTTTTTAATTTATATTTGATTACTGTATTGTAAAAGTGCATTGTTTTGGAAAATCTCATAGCTTATCTGTCTTTTATAAATAATTTTCTGGAACAAAATTACTTGAAATTGAATTTTAGATACGAAATATATTTTTCACAAACCTTTTAAGCAAGAATCTTTTTTCGAAATTGTTTATCCTGCTACTTTGTTTTTTTTAGCTCTATCGTTCTTTTTATTTTATTTTCATAATGGAATGAATTATTCCCTTAAGCGAAATATTTGGCACCGAGGTTTTTCATGCTATGCACCGTTTTCTGTTTCATAGAACTGTTTATTATTGCCTTTTAATTTGTCGTTTTGCAATGCGTTTTTGTACCAGCTGTTTTGTAACTTGCAATTTGCACACTGTTTTGTATTGTTTTTACTGTAATTATTTTGTAGCGATTTTTTTGCCTTTCTATTAACAGTAACACAAACTTATTGTTTGAATCTGTTCATTTGTAACTAATTTTCAGAATTAAATTTTCATGAGCATTTATTTTGATCTGAATTCTTTGGTTTACTCTTCAAACGGTCCTTTTTCTGAAATTTTAACGAATGTATTTAGAACGGGAATTTTGCAGCATTCAAAAAGTAGCTTGATAATTTCTTTTCCTCCCAACTCTGCAAACAAATTGAGAAGGGGTTGCGAGAAGGGGGCATAATAGCAAAAAATTTGATTGGAATCTTGCATGGTAAAACCTATCCTTATATTGGCTTTCACCCAGTGCTGTAGAGCTAGGGAGTCTAAGGGGGCTTAGCCCCCTTTGCTATGTTAATGCCTAAAAACCACTGAATTTTACTTTTTGGTATTGTTTTGGGATATTTTTATATTGGGGCCCCCCTTGTTACTTTAGTGGCCCTACATTACTGTTTTCACCCCGAGACGGGCAATACGCCCCATTAACAAATAACATAAAAACATCATAATTTCAGTAGGTAGAACTAAAACGGGTAGAACTTTACATTATTTTAAGAAACTTCAACGCACGTTTATCATATCAATTAAGTTGGTTTTCATATGCCACCTATTGCAAAACAACTTGCATAGGAATTGCCATTTTAGCAGAAATAAATCTGGGCGCGAAAGTGTTAATACTCGTTCTTTTGTCTTGAGAACTGACTCCTACTCAAGAAATTACTGTAAAGACTGATTTCCGTATAATTGTAGATTTTTTGAATTTAAGGTAAGTTAGCCTTTGTAATAAGAAGCACAGAACACGAAACAGGCATACATAGGCCTACATAGGCCTAAATATTTCGTTAGAGAGTTAGCTCCAGGATTCCAAAGTTCTAAGCGGTTTCGAAGGCAGTACTTGAAAACAGATTTTTGTATTTGAAAGGTATTTCCCATTTAAAATCCTGAACAACTTCTTTATTACTCAATCTAAATCCGAAGAAATTCTCATTAAAATCTTTTAGATTTATGAGATCTGTTAATCATTAACAACGTGCAGTTTGCGTATTTCATTCAAAACATTGGGCAGATAGTTTCAGCTTGCTTCTGAATGTTTTCTTTCGGAGATTGTGATTATTTTAAACTACAATAAAATGAAAACTATTAACATTTAAGTTAGCCTATTAAACGTTTACATCGAAATGTTTGAAAATTGCATTGCTCGTTACAATGTTGCTGGCTTAAATCAAACGCGACGACTTTTTTGAGCACCTAGAACAAAAATGTTTGAAGATTAGTCCCTAGTGACATTAGATAAAGTTCATACGATCAACCTAAAGCTATCACAATATTTGGCTAATTAAAAACATTTTATTCTTAATTGACTAAATTAACTAGCCTTTTTCATTCTCGTAAAAATATCAAAACATGAATGCAAACAAATAACTTTTTCAACAATAAAATCTAGACAGGAAAAGTTACCAAAAGTATTAAATTGTGCATGAATCTAAATGAATCAGATTGCGCTAAATATGTTGGAATTTTAATTGACAATAACGTATTTGGAACACAAAAGTGGCGAAAAGTATTGGTATTTTATCGACGTCTAAACGTAGACATTTTGTTCCAAGTAATATCTTACATGATATCTATAACGCCTTTGTTTTACCACACTTTAACTGTGGTATGATAAACTAGGGAGTGAAGCCCCTAAGCACAAATGTAAAATGTTATTCGAAAAATGTTTTTTGAACCTGCAAATGAACATACCAAACCTCTTTTTAAGTTATCAAGTCTTGAAACTTACATTAAACTTACAAATTAGAATGCGCTAAATTCATGTACGACATATGACGAGGAAATTGCGAGAAATTCTTCAATTTTCTTCAGACAAAAGAACTAAAAGCATCAAATTCAAACAATACAAGCAACCTCTTCTGGACACCTCTCACCCCGTATATAGAAATAATTTAAAACGTAACTTCAAATCAACAAATCTGGAAAGAAATTTCACAAAAGTAAGATCATCTCTATAAAAAAATTTCTGGAAACATCACAAGTAACTATTGTTACAGATGTATTAAAATAAAATCCGCTGGTACCCACACCCCTCCATTTCTTTTCTCATTCGTATCAATTTTGCATTATATACAGATAAAATCGATAATAATGCAAACCTTTTTAAAATTTAGCTGAGAATAATGATTAATGAAGAAAGTATTTTTAAAAAATAAATAAAATAATTGAAATTGATTAAAAATTGAAGTTATCCCCTCCCCCACTTAAAACCCCCTGGCTCGAATACGTCCTCATGGGAGTATTCTTTGGAACGAATTAAAAATTTAATTCTTGTAGTTGTTAGAATAGTACCAAACAAGAGATAACAGCTTCTTAGATATCATATTATAATTCAATGCTACACTTTGTGACATTTTGAAACATTTGATTACAAAATTAATCATTATACTTCTAAATTATAAGTAAAATTGTATCACCCCTCTCTTTCTCGAAAAAACTTTAAAAGTTAGCTGAACTACGTTCATATTTAATAAGCCCCCTCTCTCGAATAAACCCTCACAGAAAAATCGATTTTTACAAATAAGCCCCTTGTGAAGTGAAGGTGGCTTATTAGAGGATTTATGGTATTTGAAAAAGCGCGGGGAAATTGAAGCTTTCTTACACAGAGTACTTGACATTTTTTGTAATTCTTGCACCAGAGAAGATCAATGTCTGCGATGGATGGGCGGCTGTAATTTGAATTTGTTCTGTTTTAATGTTTGTGTGATTGCTTCAGTATGGGTGTATTAGATTTGCCTACACATCGCATCTTAATCAGAGAAGCTGCTACTCTTGGTGCTTTACAGGCGTAAGTATTTCCTTTCTGTTGTCAAGAGAAGGGAGGGATTTTATTTTTAACGGGAAGCTTTCGTTCATCATTATTAATTCAAATAAATGTCGACGTCAACCATAATACTGGAATAGGCCTACGTAATTCGTGTCTGCCAAAGATTTACGCCAAGGCCTTATATGATACGCCAGTAAATATTTTATCCCCAAGGCTAAATATGCTGTATGCATTTAAGTGAACAAATCCTACCAATATACAATACTTAAGCATGCACACACATTTCATTCATTTTAGGCCTCTAGAGGAAAGGAAGGTTCCCAGTCCAATAAAAATTTATCACAATCTACAAAGATTTTACACCAAAATATGCCAGTGGCAGTAGTGACAAAAATAATGGAAAATATGCTGGCTGAAAATCTTTGATAAAGGCCTTGACTCCAGAGAGACTTTATTAGTTGGACGTTAACAAACAAGCAAACAAATCACACAGGTTCACAGGATTATTTTCACAGCCCAAATTGTTCACCTACCTATAGCATAGGTATCTTCTAGACTAGTTATGTTGGTTTTGAATTGTAGCGTATCATTGGCTTTCTTACTACTGCTATTGTTATTATGAATATGATATGAGATTATGATGGCATTGTTTTGCTTTTTGCTTCACTTCACTAAGTTTATTATGTCTGGTGGCATTTATTACACTGTAGAATTACTACTGACTGATTGATGGTAATTGCTCACCCACCTGCAAAAAGGTTGCCAAGATCATCATATATAAAATCATCATTTAAAACAAATATATTTAAGTCTATAATATAAAGATATAAAAAAATGTTTTACACTTTCACAATTTTCAAGGCAACAACAGTGATGAGAGCACCTGGGTTATCTAATGATGTGAAACTTTTAACATTGTCACATTAATACATCCTCATCAACTTCATCATTTAAAATTTCTAAACAGTACCTTTTCTGGTTGCATGTAAAACTCAGGAATAAAAGTTTGCCTATTTAATAACTTGATTGCTTTCCCCCAGTCTGGAAACTTTTCTCTTCAGTTTGCGTTTGCCAGATTGTAAAGTAAGACTTGCACCCATGGGTGAATGTGTTCCCTGTGCAACTAGGTTGCCTTTGTTTTCAGTCCATGCATTTTTATAATCAGAGGCATTTTCTGCACAGATTTTTTCAATAATTTAAAGGGTTCACTGTTGGAATCCTTCAAAATTGAGGTTTTGAAAATGTATCTTCTTTCTTTGTACCAATCAGCAATGGTGGTGACTAAAATTATATCTTTTTGTACTAATCAGCAATTGATGACTATCGCCAAATTACTGGCACACTTGCTGGTTACTTTCTCTGAAAGGGTTTTTCTAATGCAAGTCATAGTTAGGTAAGAGGAGTCATTGCCATATATGCAAAATTCAACTTTCTATCCGTCGAGTTAAACATAACACACTCAGAAAACCACTGGTCCAATAAAGAGAAGACACTGGAATTGCTCATGTAGTTTTACCATATGTCAAAGAAAGAAGAGAGAGGCTTGATATTTGTACATTAAAGAATGGTTTTGAGCACAGAAATTGTTAAAGGCCAATAGGCAAAAGATTCTACCCTGGTTATGCTTATCGAAAGGTTTCATACTTATCCAAAGGTTTTCCCAGTCGTTGCATTACCAGTTTTATTGAATATTCAATAGCTGACTATTGAAGCGAGAAGGGTTTCTTCTTATCTTTGGATGAAGAATCTTTCGTGAAATAAATAAACTGGTCAGACAAGATCTTGGTTTTTCATACCATGCATCATCACGTGCCAGTTAACAATTTTTTGGGGGTGTTCCAGCTTGCCGTAACTGGTCCCAGTATTTAACCAGAAAAAATTTGCCACAAATTATGGATCAAGGAGTTACGTTGTAAAAATGTATAAATGCATGAGGGAAACAACTTTTTTTGCTTTAAAAACAAATTTTAGGGTATTTAATTGCAGTAAATCACCTTTTAAGAATTTACAAGGGCTAGGATTTATAAATTGGGACTTGAATTGGCAAGAAAGGAATAAAAATGTATGCATTTTGAAACCTTTTTCTGAGGACGATATTATAGAAGTTTAAGAGTATCGCAAGTAAGCTTGCAAATAATCAAGCCATAGTTCAGAATAGATAATCAGGCCTGTACGTTTGAGGTGTGGCGCATGCCTAAATTTTTCAAGGCATGCTTTTGATTGTACGTGCAAAGCTCTATTCAGAGTGCTAATTCCTTGTTAAAATTCTGACTTTTTATAAAAAATAATCTTTGCTGAAGGCAATATCAGCAATCCTTGTAAAAAATGTGACAGACTGAAGAAAGTGGACAACAACGTAAAGACAAAAGGCAAGAAAACGAAAAATCTGGACAAAAATCTGGTGCCTAACTTTAGAAAAAATCCCAGGTTTTCTTGGCAATTTCTTAAACAGTTCTTGTATGTGGAATTTCCATGAAAGATGTTTGTCCACAATGACACTTAAAGAACTTGACATGATTAACTTTCTTCGTGAAGAGAACATCTGGAGTTCACTTTTTTAAACATTTATCATTATCATCAGACTCCAGGTATATAAATAATGTATATCTGCAAAAAAAGGAAAAAAGATCAGATTTTGGAGACATTAGGTAGATCATTTTATATGTATAAGAAACATCGAGGGATGAAGACAGGAGCTTCGAGGAACTCCACATGCAACATTCTTAAGAGAATCCAGGCGAATATCTGAATTTCTAGTGTTCCAAGTCAAAATGCGCAAATTCAGAAAGAAGCAAAAATGAGTACCACTGTAATTGAGTTCCACTTTAATGAGTACCACAAATACAAACGAGTGAGGTAGTATTTTTGATAATGTTTTTGGCTGCCGGTCAAATAGTTTTTGAATCAGCATTACATTTTTTTCTAATAATTTTATTGTTATTGAATAAATGCAAAAAAATTTATCAGTTTGTACAAATCAATTTTGCATGTTGGAAAACCTTGATTTTGAGCGGTGAAAATAGTGTGTGTTTTATAGAAAGGTGTTTCTCATACATTGGCAAATTACTCGGATTTTTATTACACAGGCTGTGATTGATGAGGTTCATTGATGTCATCAGACTGTGATTAATTATGTTTTTTTTTTCAGCTATCTTGAATCTATCCATTGTTGCTTTAATGCATGTTTACTGTTACATATACGTATTTCCTAAGCACTTTCTCTATTTAACATTCTGAGACATATCAAGAGCGTAATTCCATGTATGATAAACTCTGTGACTTGCTACTAAATGTTTCTTTCAGTGATAACCATCTTTCTGATGAGAATCACGAAGACAGTGCAGTCAACAATCAAAAGCCACGTAAACAACGAACTCCAAAACTTGGAAGAAAGGTTTATGGTAGTCATGACGTTAAAAGAGGAAATGGTGTAAGGAAGAAGAGAAGGACTGAAAATTGTGGGTTTATAATTGTTGCCTAATGATACAGACAGGGACAGAGTCTGTAATTTTATGATACGGAGCCTGTAATATCTGTATCATAAAACAGCACTAATTCTATAATTTGATACTTCAGTAGAGCAGGCACCTTCATAAGTCTGGATATAATATTTTCAGATCCCATTCTTCAATCTTAAAAAGAAACATTATGACAAAATAGCATAATTAAGACAAATAGAGCATTAAATTTAGTCTCAGTAGTTTTTATTTCAAAGAGAGCTGATTGCAAGTCGTTAAATCTAAATTTGTGAAAGCTTCTTTTTATAATTTGTTGTCTTTTATCAATTTGAAACTTCTTTTTGTAGTTTCTTGGCACATTTGTTTAGTTGTATTATTCATTTGCACACTGAATACTTGCTTTAATTATGATTTAATTCTTGTTTTTAGTGTTCTTTTTGTATTCATTGGTTGATGGAATTGATCCAGAAGATTTAAAAGAAGATGATGATTACATGGGCATGACAACGTTTGGTGAATTGTTTCTTGATGAACACAAAATGAAGGTAGAATTTGCAAATTAATTTAAGTGTTCATCAATAGAAAGGTGCACAACATTCAATAGTTTTGCTAAAAAAGAAAAACAAACCTTGCAAAATAACAAAACAACCTTGCTAGAAAAGCAGCCAAAATTTATTTTACGAGGCCCAGTAAATACCATTAACACAACACAGTGACGACTATCTATTTTTGGAAAAGGGAAGGGTCAGCTTCATTTAAAGATGAATAACTCGCAATTGAAAATATATTGCAACTATAAATTCAAGAACGTGCTACTTTTTAAAAAGTTAATTTAATGCTGCAAATTAACATATTGCCGTGCTGTGCAGGTTGAGGAATTATATAATTTTTGTCATAGGCATGGTCACAGTTTGTCAATATGTCAGAAGAAGACCAAAAGAATTTTTTGGACACCTCTTGCAAGTACAGACATGAAAAGGTGGAAGTGACCAATGATCACGAAGAAGAACGTAACGGTACGTATTCAAACTTGTTTCTTATTGTGGTAATGTTTTAAAGACGTAGCCTCGTTGCATTCCATTTAAAGTACAGAATGTCCCCACAAAAGCTACGCGTTTCCAAAGATGCTATGGAGGAATCTTAACCTTTGATTATTTGAGTGTTATAGAAGAGCTTTCAACTTGAAGTTTGATACCTTGTTTGGCAAAATTGACAGAATAATCGCCGCGTTACGCCAAACAAAAATATTGCAAATATTGTGTTTCTGCAAAACCAGAGGCCCTGATAATAATTTTATACGTTAACGTCATGTAACAAGACGAATTTCTTATCAACTTTCAACTGAATTTATCTAAGGTCAACATTAGTATGTCAAATTCCGAATCAACAATCGGAAGGGAAATTATATTTACTCAATAATCAAAATATTCAACATAACTAATTTGGATTCATGTCATAAGTTTTCGTAAGATATTTTCCTTGAGTAAGTCAGAGACTGAGCTTTTTCTCTTGTTTTCGTAGCGTTGTTACCTTCAACCAGCAATTAAATTTCAACGTATTCTTGTTTGTTGCCGTTCATTAATCAACAATGTTCAAATGTTAATTTCAGAGCTTTTTATTCTTAAAATACCAATCTTCAGCAATACAGTGGAAAGGCCAACCTTAAATAATAAACCCTAAACTTTGGTTATTATTAGGCATAACTCAGCATTGACTTAATTGATTTTGCCAACCAGTATATACCAAACTTTAAGTTAAAGACTTGTTTATTAAATGCAATCAGAAACATAAATATTAAAAGTTAAGCTCATCCACAATAGCATTGCAAACGTGTAGCCTTTTTCTGGGGCACCCAACACATATTTATACATTGTGTACATTTCTAATTGATATATCATGTTCAAGAGCATCATGTCAGTCAAAATTATTATTGATATATCATGTCAAGTGAAAATTAGTTCTTTACAATTGTTGCATAAATTTGAAACAGATAAGAAGAGCGAGGAATGATTTGAAAATATTGTTGGAAAATAGATGTAAATGATGTATTTTTGTGTTATCCACAACTATTTCGTAATTCTATTTTGTTCTTTTTTGGTTGTTTATGTTTTTTGGTATTTTTAAAGTCGACAGATTGTTTGTTGCTCATGTTGTTTAGTTTGTTTGCTACTACAGGGTAGGTCAAACAAACAAAATATTTATGTTTTCTAAAATCACTTCCGGCATCGATATCATCATTTTTTAAAGCATTTTGAAAATGAAAAAACTTGTAATTTTTATTTTTAAATATTATTTTTATAATATTAGCGCGCTGCAATTGTAGCTTTTTGATTATGTTTCAGATGAATTGTTGAAAAACCCTGAGTTTGTGAGAATTAAGAAGAATATTCGAGATTTCATGATGAGTGACAATCTTGCAAAGGTTTGCACACTTGACATTTCATATAATTATAATGATATATTTGATTAAAGAAGATGGGTGAAGAAGATGGTCTATGAAACCTTGGTAATAAGGATCATTATTAAAACAGACAGTGTCGCCAGTACTCCGAGAGTGGCAATCTACGTAAAAGTTTATTCAGAAGACTTAAAACTAAATTATAAACATTGATTTTTTAACTTAGAATTATATACATGTAAACAAGTCAGATGTAAACAAAATATGACAAGATGAGTTAAAAACATCAGAGTACTGGCTAACCGTGCACAGTCGTATAAAAACAGATCGTTACGGGAGTCTTAAAGCCTTTCAAACTCTCGCACCGATGTATTTATAATTTCGCATATCGGGAAAGCTGTTCTTTGTGTCAATGTTTTCGAACGCCATGAAGCCCCTGGATGTCCGTACTTTTATTATGTAAATGTTTGTGGTTGGGCTGAAAGACACAGTTGACAGCCATTTGAAAGGGAGGCGTATTTCGTTTTTGGTTTGTTCAAGTTTTTAACAGGCAATTTTCTTCTTTATCGTCTTTATTTTGCAAGAAATTTCAGAGCAAAACACACGCTTTCTCCTGTTCCTTAATAAATTGACCAACTGCCTGATTTATAAAATTTCAAAAACAGAAAGCAAAAATCAAACGATGATTTTGATGCATTCACAGCCACCAATTCTTAGCTCCCCGGTAGATCTTTAGCAAAATCTATGTTCTTTCATGTTTACCAATAATATTTTTGAAATTCCAAACTTTTCCACTGCCCCTGGGCTGGAATAGAAAGAATACTTTTTCCTATTTTGACCCACAGCTTCTACAGAAACAAATCTTGCGTGACATAATTGGCACATCACGTGAGGAAAATGAAGCAATTCCTTCGGCCCTTGTGAAAAATGTAAACAAATACGCTGATTGGTCAAGAGATTTTTTCCCTTGTTATTCCCATTTTGATTTTCTCATTCCACCTGTCCTACATTCCGTGTTTTGATTTCGGTCCGTGGGTCCACCCGGTATATACACGAATTAACATTGGTCCATCTAAGTTAACTGAACATCATCAATTTATTTTAGGAATCGCTGTGTGAATTTGAAGAAGACTTGACCACAACGTTTATCGATGATGCTTTTGCAGTGTTGTTGCTTAATATTCCGTCAAGGTAATACATATTGTACCGCTTTCACAACCGGATTCATATCCTGTTAACATGTTAGAGCATGTTTACAAGTCATTGGGATCAGTCTAGTTTTAAGATCATCTTAGTGGTGGGATGATCTGTCGCTATTGTCTTGCAGAGTAGAATTCGGATCTTCTTAGCACGAGGATGAGTTTCTCTACCTCTTTGTCTTATCCTCTTAATCTCTCTAAGTTCAGCAAAACAAATCAAAAATCAATTCATATCATTCAGTTATTGTAAAACTTCTGACGTTTAAATAAGCAATTGTGTGTACATTAATCCCCCGTAATCATGATATTTTGAAGTATTTGTCAATAAGCCATATAGCTTTTCCAGGGCTGAATGGTTTGAATATGGTGTTTCCTCTATTTTTTCTTTTGGCTAACATTTAAAGACACTTCTCTAACATTTGTGATCCTTTGAACCGGTTTTAGCGCCAAATCAAAATCAAAATAAAGGTCCCAAGCAATCACAGTTTAGGTGATGAGATTGACTTGGTAAAAACAACTATTTGCCTTCTCACAGTTACAACCACGCTTCTACTTTAAAAACTTATTTTTGTAAAGCGTCAAAAATTGTTTTACGAAACAACAATGCACATTCGGAACGCGCTGTTTTTCGTTACAAAAAAGACTGTTACATTCAAATTCTTTGTTGAACATGTGATCAAATGCAAAAACCCCATGGCTATACGGTCGCTATAGAACTCTCTTTTATGACCAATAACTTCTATAGTCAAAGATCTCTTAATTTTTTGTTTTTCAAATCGCGCCTCGTTTCCGCTTAAAGTCTTTTTCACGAAACCGCGGCCAGTTTCACGAAAACGAAAAATTGAAATTAAGAGAGCTTTGACAGTACGAATTTTACTAACCGTAAAGCCATGCGATTTTTTTTGCATATGATCACCTTTTCAATGAAGAATATCAATCTTGCAGTCTTTTTTTGTAACAAAAAAGATATTTTTTAAATGAATTCGAGAATTGTGAAGATAAATTCCTGAATCAATTCTGAAAAGTGAATTATAAATAAATAAATGTATATATATATATAAGATCTAACACTAAGTATTTAAGCGAGCTCCCTTGAAAATACATTCGAAAAGTTTCTTGGAGAATTCGTAAAGTAGCGAAATTATGATACCCACACTTTTGGACATAATTATGGAATTATGATGGTCGACGGCATGGGCCACTAAATTTCTTTTATTATGCATTTAACAGAATTTGAAAGAATACAGTATTTTTATCAAAAATGTTTAAAATGTCTTTACGACAATACTTTCGTGTTTAGCTGTGCCAAGAGTTCTTTAAAAAATTTATTTATTTATTTTGGAATAATAAGTTGCATGTGTAATCTTTTGTTATGTGAGGGCAAAATTTGGGCTCATCCTCGCATAATTGCGATAAATTAATAAATTAATGAATTTGAAAAATACCGAGTGACTAAAAAAAATTCATACTCATTTGCAGTGCTGTGGCTTGAAATCTATGAGACTAAAATCTCAAATTTTACACAAAACGATGTCCGAAGGGCAAAAGTAGAGTTTGGGATATCACGTTTACATGACCAAAACTGGAAAATAGAATAACCTTCATCAGTGAGCTTTCAAGTCAATTAAAGAGCCACCATTCGTTTCCAGTCCTCATTTTGACATTAAAGGAACCTGCATGCTCCTATATCGACTTGGGGAGTTTGATCAGTGAATCGTTTCGAATTTTATACTCCCAAGCAGCCATTAAAGCAATCATGTTGTTTTATTGTCAAAATTGGAGTTGAAATAAACATTGTTTTTTTCAAATTAATTATAATACTTGTGGATTGGGGCAAGTTTAATTTCAGGTTTTTGACAGGCTAACGTTGTTTTAGATGACTGGATGATATCTCAAACTGTTTGCCCTTCAGACATCGTTTTGTGTACAATTTGAGATTTTCTCACAGATCTCAAGCTACAACCTTGCAGACGGAGATTTTTTTTATCACCCGGTACTGTGTTTGATCATAGTTTGATATAGATTATGTTTCCTTTTAGCTTTGATCGGATGATCATCCATGGTCTTTGTCAGTACTTGCGACTGCATGCGAAAAGTAAGCCAAACCTTTTTTTCACTTAAATTTGAACGAATAATCTACGTTTTGGCTGGAGAATTATCACACAGGAGAATTTTTATGGCTCGCTGCAATTATGGCAAAATAAAATTAAGACAATTTTTTTTTCTGCCTTACAAATGTGTTAAATTTTGAACTTCTGAAGTCTGAATGGCACGGACACTAGAGAGGTTACGTTATTCCCATTTAAACCTTGGTGGCATCCGTAAAATACGTACGCACTATTTTGCCCCCTTCCTCTTTCACTGATATAAATATCTGAAAACAACGATGGATGTACTTTCTCGGTTTACGCCCTTTATGGATGCTCCCCAATACTTCTTAAAAGTTTACTTCTTCAAACAGCCTTCAAGGCTGTGTCTTGTTAGTTTTACGAGATAACTTCGTTCACATTGTGCTTAAGACATGTGAATAATTATTTGTCAACAGCGAAGCCAATGTTGTTTCAAACGTGTCTGAAGAGGAACATTTTCTACGGCTGCAGTTTCCAAAATTCAATTGCCACTGACAAAGTGAATGGTAGAAATACACACAATTTTGCGGTGCAACACATTTAGCAAAACAAAATACACTGCACTGGAGAATTTAGGAATTCGAATAAGAATTGCAATGGTAATCCCATGGTGATGCAATTTTTTTATGAAGGTGACACCAGCATGTGTTTATTTTGAATTCTAAAACGAAATTGACTCACGCAGGAGTGTCTCGGGGGAACTTAGTGTATATGCTTTTCTGTAGGGACTTGTTCTTGGATAGAAGAAGGTGGGTGGTGTTTAAATGTTGCGCGCTTGGAAAGCATGTGGGAGGTAACGGAAATTTATTGTTTGTTTAAATCTGATGAAAACAACCACTTGTCGATTTAGAATGCGAAAACGAAAGTGACTCATGGCTCTCATGAGAGTCTCTTTAGGGCCTTGTTTTGTATCCGAGATTTTCTTTGTGGGGTTTGCTCTTCGCAAATTGGTAGATTCTTGAGCGGTACGGTGCGCGCTTTGAACGAGGTTATACGGAAGTCCATTGTCTGTTTGAGTTTGACGGGACAATCATTTTTTGTCTGAGTGGGACACCAGGGATATTAAATTTTATTTGAAACTTACACGAAGGAATTTCCCGTTACAAAACTAAATTAATTATGTATGTTTTGGCAAAGAAAAATTCTTTAAAACAGAGTGTCGATTATCTGAATGTTGGAATTTTAGAATATTGGAAAGTTAGAATATTAGAATATTGGATTGTTCTTAGACGCATTTTGAAAAAACCGCTAACCTGATAATATATTTTTTCAACTCCTCCGTGGCTACGGAAACAACAGACCGTTTTCTGTTAACATTCTTGCTAGAAAATTTGGATTGTTCTTAGACGCATTTTGAAAAAACCTCCAGCTAGGTAATATATTTTTCCAATTCCGCCACTGCCATTTTTGCTAGAAACGTGCGGTCTGTAGATTAAGGTTCCTGGCTTTTGTTTTGAGTACTTTTGAGCCAAAATTTTTGTCATTTGAACTTAGCAAATTAGCAAAACATTAATAGAAAAATGACAAAGATTGCCTTTTGTAAAGAAGATTTGGAACATACTTTGACACCACTTCCCCTTTTTTCAACAATTATGCTCAGAATTTTTCAACAATTATTGCATGCATATTAAATATGTCACGTTTTAATTAAACAAATATAGTACAGACAGTTTTTATAAGAAACTTAGAATGCGCTTCAGTACGAAAGTTGCTTAATTTTGCACAGATTTAAAACTGAACAGAACTGAACTGAGTTTCTTGAAATTCTTGGGCAGTAAAAGGTGAATATGATAGGAGAATATTATACACTTTCGTGTTTTAAACTCAGTATAATGTCCTGTGGCCGGTAATGTAGTGCCACTAAAATAACAAGGGGGGCTCCAATATAAAAATAACCAAAAACAATACCAAAAAAGAAAATTCAGTCGTTTTAGGCATTAACAAGGGGGGTTGAGCCCCCCTTAGCCCCATAGCTCTACAGCACTAATTATAGCATTTCAGGTCAAAATTATGTCAGTTCCTCTTTACTTCCTATAAATACAAAATTACGCAGAAACATAAAATATATAAAGTTCCTTGACATTCTGGCTGAGTACTGAAAGTTTCTTATTACCTGGTTTTTATAAAAAAAATATTTTCTGTATGAAATTAAGAATGCGTTTAACTTCAAATTAAGCATAAATTTGAATGTGATATAAGTTTTAAATTATATTTTTCAGCACACAAGTTCAAGAAAAAACGATTTATGGAAATCGAAAGCGAAATGTCATCCTTTGTTTTACCAGATCAATTGCTGTCAGAATATTTAGAAAAAATTGACAAATAAATGAAAAGCTTTTGAATGCACTCAATTTGGTATGAAATTCATTTTATTTTAATTGTTTTATTTTCCCCTAAAGGGTACCTTTTATTCAATTTTAGTGGTTATAACGGAAGTTGAAATATTATTTTCTAAAGTATTCATCTAAATTCTCACACGAAGCACTGATTATTCTCTGTTGCAAACCTTTTTCAATGTTAATTTGATTCATCAGTTTAACGGCATTTTATATAATCCGGACCATAGGACCTTCACGACTCTCGAAATTCAGTACTCAGGTTCAAACACAAAATTTTCTTGATATTTATTTTTAAAGACTACACTTTTTTATAAGAAACCTGGCTAAGGCTCCACTAGTGAAAGTTTCACCAGTTAAAGTTTCTTAAAATTTCTTAAAAGTTTCTTAATTGTATACGAAATAATTTCACTTTTAGTCCTTAGTATGTAAACAAAATCAATTTTTTACCTTGACTTCTTTTTTTCATCAAAAACATTGACAAATACTGGGTTATAATAAAAGTTATGTACACGCACAATCTTCACTGAATTAATCATCTGACATCGTGTCCACTCCATTGATATCATTAAGCATTACGTAATCTTCGCTAAAAACAGTATTTGTGATTTTTCATTCACTAGCAAAAATTTCTTAAATTTTCATGAGTTTCACCGGTGAGTTTCTTATAAAATGGCTTCTATAATAAAAAAATTATATTTTAAAAATACTGGTCGGTACGAAATTGGTGTATATTTCCGGTTAATTTCTATGTTCTAATATTTTGTCAAGTCTTTTCTCATAATGTGCCAAACCTTCATTTCGGAGCTGCTTACATGCTGTGTGATAATCACTGGCTTTACATGTTAAATTGACACACTGGTTTCTTATGGTTTCATTCAAAGCGAATATCTCTCGCGAACAAAGCTCTCTCAACTGGAAAATTAAAACATCTTCTCCGCAACATTGTGGTTTTCGTTTTCCAGTTAAGAGAGTTTCGCTTTGTGGTCGAGGAATAATCGCTTTGAAACAGTGTGTCAATTTCATTATTGTTACAAAATGCGCCTCCGTTTTTGAGAAGAGTTTATTTTTAGCATTCCACCATTCCACTACCACTAGACTTGCTCCAAGTCTGTCTCTTCAGCCAGTAAAACGAGTATATTACAAAAACCTGCAAAGGAATTTTTCCAAATCCTACTCGCAAATTTTCCTCCGCAGAGAACTGTCACGTTTTTGACGTTTTACTGATATTTACTGATAAAAGAGGTAGACTTGGAGCACGTCTACCATTCCACCAACCAACCCCTAATCATGCTCTATCCTCCACCAATCTCCGGATCCTATTGCTACCACAAGATAATTCGGAAACCCGAAATCGAAATAGTTTAGAACTCTGGGCTTTTTGTGAAGGAAATCCAGGAAGAAATTTGGATTTTTTTGTGAATGAAACCCAGAAAGAAATTTGGTTTTTTGTGAAGGAAATCCAGGTGGACCATTCTACCACAAGAATGATCTTAACAATAAAAACCTTTTTGTACTCAGGCCCTTTTTTAAAGACTCTGCGTTTTATCAATGATGTTGAAGCTTCGTACAAAGGTTATTTTAAATGCAACTCTATATCTTCAAGGTGACGTTTTAAGCTGTTGATTTATAGCACGAACTTTCGATTTCGATCATTTGCGCATTTTCCAGCATGGCATAGGATTCTTGTCTGGGCCACCAAAGTTTCTTGATTGGGCCAGCACAGCGTTCAAATGATTGATTTCATTGTTTTCTCCACACCACATTGAATTAGTCCTAGCGCACACTGCATATTTTTATCGGTGTTATTTGTCTTTGGTCTTTAGTCTTTCGTTGCCGCACACAGCGCGTTTTTTATCTTCAATCATGCAAAAAATCTGCAAAAATCTACTTCTGCCGCCATTTTGCTTAGTTTTACTTCTGTAACATGTGACTTTTGTTGCCTCTTGATTGGTTCTTGTGATAATTTTTCAATGATTTATGTCATCAGCGACGAAAAAGAGATATCAAACATGTTTGATATAAAAAATTGTCGCCGACGAGAAAAATCTTTGGTTTTTAGTTGCCGCACACAGCACGATTTTCATGCCAAATACAAAAATCGCATGTATCGCTGATAAAAATCTTCAGTGTATGCAAGGCTTAACATTAACACTTTGCGGCATTGTTCGAGGAGAAACCAAGATTGTTTTTGAAGTTTTTGCCAAGATTATTTTTGTCTTGGTTCACATCTCGTTTATTGAGACTTTCATGCCACAAAAAAAACAAAAAGGTCAGACTTTGCAAAAAAGTCTCAATGAACAGATATGAATCAATACATTTAGATTAATCTGAAAAAATAATCTTTACAGAAACTTCGATCTTGGCCCCGCTCTGACAATGCCACGAGGTGTTAATGTTATTCAATGTGGTCTGGAGAAACAATGACATCAATCAGCCATTCAAGGATTTGAGCGCAGTAAAGAATACATTTCACACTTTCAACGAACCCAAACAAAATCACAATGAACGAAACTTTAAAGATGTGAAGTCTATTCTTTCAAATCGCAAATGGTACTGTCATGTTCAAAACCGCAATCTTTTGTCTTACAAAGTTCTCCCCTGTTTGAGTATAGACAAATGTTGTCACAACCAAGTAATTTGCGATTAGTTTGATATCATTTAACACCATCAAAATTCTTTTTCCTAATTTCGAAAAAAAATGTTAATTCATAACGGCCTGAATTCTGAACAATTTCCGTAAAATAGTTGTTGTTGTTGTTGTTTTATGAATTCTCATTCGGCTTGATAAAGATTGAAAATTATCCTATTTTCTTACTCTATACAAAATACATATAGACACTAGCCCAATTTCTGCACTTGAAATCTCCAACGTTTTTGGGGTCATTCAAACAAGGCTTTAAGAGTTCTTTTTTTGAAGTTCGAATTTTCCATTTTTCGAATTACGATCACGAGTCCAGAAATCTTCCTGTATTTTAATTAGTCGCAGTATAGCCTTGCACAACTACGGCGATTGTAATAAGTCTATTCCACACGCGCAAAAGATTAATATCATCTTTTATGATAAATATTTAACATTACCAAATATTACCAATGCATACCAAATGTGCATTTTCCTTTGAAAGTACAAGCTCTTAATATAAAGTTGAATGAACTAATAATGGATACCCGTGGATACTCGTGTTGTGCGTTTGTTGCAATTCTATTGCTCGTAAGCAGATGTGTATGACTTTATTTTGATCGATCTTATATCTATAGCAAGCATATAGGCTCAGAGCATTTATAGCAAGTCACTTGCATTTTTTAAATCGGCTGCCTTTTGTTTTTCGAGCACCTGTGGATTATCCCGCATTTCACAATGTAAATGTGTGCTTATGGTAAACTGAACGCATTTTTCTAAAAGCCTTTATTTATAGTAACCCAGGTATATATTTCTAGCATTTGTTATATTGCAGAAATATGTTGTTTGCTTTCGAGTTGCTCTTCCATTTCATTATGTAGATATTTACAGGTAGAATGCATTTTTTAGAAAACAATCAGATATATATATATCAGTCATGTGCATTCTTCGAAGGAATGTCGCGTTGTTTTAAATTCGTGCTTGAAAATTTCATATCACGAATGTTTGCATGCAAGAGAGGATTCAATTTTGGAAGACTTTAGTATGGCACGCGAAAGCCCCGGTCAAACGATCCAACATTTCACCCAACATTTTACTGAACATTATTTTTATGTTCAGTGATGTTCAGTGATGTTCAGTACTTGGGTGGTCAAACGATCCAACATTTCATTGAACATTCTGCCCAACATTTTTTTGAAGCTCATGCGCGCGGCTGCAAGGAAGCCTGGAATCTAGTTATAGAACAGTCATCCATCGTCCCATCGTCCTCACTCCTCAACAACACGCACTGGCAACAAACATAGCGCAGTTTTCTCTTCCTGTTCCATTTCCCCTTTTTTATGCATTTTTAACTTTCAATAGCAACTTCTGCATCATTTTTATGGCAGGATAATCGTCATCACTTCCAGAAGAGCCGCCAAGTTGGTCTTCTAACATACTTTCTCCCGCACTGACATCCACATCCTCCTCGCTGTCAATTGTGGATCTTGATGAGCTCTTTTTAGTGAACGGCTGGGCCAGTTCATCAAGATATGAAAAATTTTCTTCGAATTTTTCGGACGAATTATCACTGCTGCGCGCCCTATTTGTCAGAATGTTTGTCTTTTTGTTCAGAATTTTTTTTAAGTTTTAGCGCGGAATGCAGTGTAGTCAACAGCGCATGCGCTGACAGAAATGTTTAGTGAAATGTTGGGTGAAGTGGTCAAACGATCCAACATTTCACTGAACATTTGAAAACAAAAGAAATGTTCAGTGAAATGTTGGGTTGTTTTTGATCCCGAGCAAATTTCACTGAACTTCGTCCAACATGATGTTCAATGAAATGTTGGATCAAATGTTGGATCGTTTGACCGGGGCTTAATGCTACATTTTTTAACTTTACTTTGGGATTATAGATAAATAGAAAACGTTTTTTTCTTCACATATAGTACTCGGCTCTTTTTTGAGGTACGATGGCTCATTCCAGGTCCCGTCTGCTCTGGAGTGGCTGTTGTTTTATAGCAGAGAGTTTATGCTGGAAAATTTTGGGCTAAGAGTACATTTGGCTAAAAGCACAGGCTATTTGTGTGAATCAAGGCAATGAGTGCAAAAATTACTTAACAGATTACAAGTAATTTTACCTGCAAATTTACAATGCAATAGGCCAAGTACTTTCGCGTGAATACGGACATTTTATTATGCATGTTCCAGGTAGATTTGTCGGGCTGCGCTTGTGATCATAAATCGTAAAGCACCGTGAACATTCTCAGCGTATGGGTGCTGTTTATTGTCAAGATAAAACCGTGATTATGCTTCACAAGAATTGATCACATTAATGAGTACAATTTAGGGCATTTTTACATGGCTGAGATCTCTACATGTTTACATGGATATATGCCGGCAAGCCGAGATATTTCGATGTCAGTTTCACTACAAGTTAACAGGGACTTTTTTCACAAGCTGGCACCGATGTTGTAAAGATTTTAGTTTTTTCTTTTCTTCAAGACTTTTATGTTTGTTTCTTAGTAAACAATTAAACTTTTTTATGTTTACTGATTGCTATATGTATGTATTTTTATGCCACAAAATTAAAATTTTACAATACAATTTAAAAAAAAGAAGTATAAAACATTAGAGGCATTGTATGAATTAAATACAAGAAATTACAAAAGTTAAAATACACTAAAATCTAATATTATAAAACCACATACCCCTAAACTAAAGTGGCAGG
>JAYJMH010077740.1:0-10459 GCA_036873815.1 Phacellophora camtschatica | reverse complement strand
GCGCGGGCAAAAGTAACGCCAATAACGGCCGGCGAAGAAGGACCAACAAGGTAAGCAAATCAGAAACGAGTTTAATGTCTTGGTCATTATGAATTGCGTGGTTGCGTTGCGTCTTTTAAATTAGAAGAAAAGAATTTTGTGAAGTAAAAAATTCAACCTTCAACACGACAAGGCAATTTGTCACCCTGCAGAAAAGATTTCACATTTCTGAAAGCAGCCAAGGGAATCACGATAAATAAAATCTTTTTTATCACAAATCTGTATGCATGGACATGAAATAAACGCACCCAAATAAAATGGGACATCAAATGAATAAAATACTGTACATGCTAACAAAAAACACTTTAAACATAGAATATGTTTGAAAACAAGCTAGAATCTAAATATAAAACCAAAAATTCAAAAATCCATCTCCAACATTGAACTTACAAATGATGCTTATATTGTTACCTGTAGGGTATAATTTTCTTCTTTCTTAATGCCATCCATAATTGGCCTGATAATCGGGTTTAACTTTTTAGGTAAACGCCGAAGTGCAATCAGCGAACCAGCGACACTGCATTGAACCCTGAAAGAAAACATGAAATAAAAAGTTCTCCGTCTTTAATTTCTTACGCACTAAAATACCATACAAAACAGAATATTTTCAGGGTGTATCATATCAATAACAGGAAAATCATAAGCGTAAATACTTTGGAGGATATTTTTGATACTCAAAATTTGATATTTCGTTTGCAAAAATCTACTAAGGAAAGTCAATCTCTGAACTATACTGAGGAAAAGCCAACGTTAATAGATCTCTCAAAGAAATCTTGTGATGTTTTCAGCAGAATGCAGCAGCAGAAACTCTCTATTTTGGGTTTCATTACGAATAAATCAATGATTCTGAGATAGATTAGGCAAACAAGGTATCAAACTTTACGTGGAAGTCTCTTCTATTAAAAACAAGTAAAAAAAGAATTATCAACACGAAAATTAGGACATTTTTTGCGTCACATGGTAGTTAGGCAAATCTTACGAACATAAAAATCTCGATGACGCGTGGTATCGTATTGTAATTGAGATCAATAATGAATAAAAAAAACCAAATACCATTGAATAATTTTTTTGTAAACTAACGACGTTTCGGGCCTATGTCCTATTTTAAGTCAACCGAACAGGCGATATTAGTCTTATAAGCAAATTAATATTGATTTGAAAAAGGGCATAGACCTGAAACGTCGTTAGTTTACAAGAAAATTATTCAATGGTATTTAGTTTATTTTTATTTAAATCTTACACCCATTTCAATCAGCCAGCATGTAGTTGTAATAGCATCAATAGCAACATTTACACAATTTTAACAATTGAAGCAAACTTACATATGCGAACAAGACAGGCTGTAACGTTTTTCTGAGTTCGTTCACAACCAAAAAACAACATGTTCAGGGGAAAATAATTACCTCGTTTGAAGCTTTAAAAATTCTGTTTTCATTACGCCAATCGTAACTAATAACGCTCGTCTTTTTAAGTCAGCCAGCATTCGAGCATCTTCTCCGAGGCCGTTGCAACCTTCAGCAAATTTTACGGTTGCCAAATGTGCTGCCGCATCCAAATTGAAGCATCTATAAAAATAAAATAAAGTTTCAAAGCATGACAATATTTCATCCTTTATTTCCCAACAATAATCTTCCAAAAACTCCAAAGGGAAAAATGACCCCCGAACATAAACAAGGGAGACAGTTAAATATTTTTTGGGTAAACCTTTTGCAAAATTATAATGTTAACTGTAAAACTGGTTACATTTGCATATTTGAAAACAGATCAAACTCTTAAAACTCATTTAGCAAATGTTACAGCTTTTTATACTTTTTGGCATAAGATGGGAAACATAAGAAGCATAGGATGGGAAGTTATATTATAAAATAAATTTATAACGTGGCAGAAAATTACAACTTCCAAACTTACTACGGTAATTTGACCAATTTTTCTATTGACCATATACTTGCAGCCTTACGAAGAATCTAATCAATATTTAAAATCTAGTCACAGAAACAAAATCACAACAAACCCAGTCTGAATTCCATCGGAAACATCGATTTTGTATTTTGAAAAAAAACTAGTGACATTCTACAAAAGAAAATACCAAAAATATATCTCAAACTAAACCAGTTTAAGTTTAACAAAAGCCAAAAGTTTCGTATTCACGCAAAAACTAAATGTGTGAACGAACCGATCAATACATTTTATTCATAGAATGCATGCACATTAATGCACATTATTGCAATATATATAATGAAAAATAACATGCAAGCTACAACCAAAATTAATCAAACCAATCAATAAAACATTGAAAACAAAACAGGACTTGTTTGATCGACATTCTAACCTGAGTTAATTTAAAACAGTTTAAATGCCTGGTGTGAAAGCCATCAATAAAACGTTGAAAACAAACCCGGATTTTTCTGATACTGCATTTTAACTTGGAAATGACCTAAACTGGCTTAATTGCTCGGTGTAAAGACTACAAATAGAAAATTAGAACCGAAACTGGTTTTATTTGATCACCATTTTAACCTGGGCTAATTCAAAACGGTTTAATTTCTCAGTATAAAGACTATCAACAGAAAATTGAAAATGTAACCTATATGTTGTATGTACTTAACATGGGTTACTCTAAAACGGTTTAAATGCTCAACGCGTAAATAGGACATTTCGAGTACCAGCGTTTCTGAACTATAACTATACGATACCTTGGCATCAGCCTGCAGTTTTTGATTAAACAACGCAAGTTCGTCGAAAACGAATTGCTCGCTTAGGATGCTGGTCAGTCGATCTATTAGCGGATCAGGACAACAGCACATCTGAAAAAATATAATAATTATAATTTTTACATAAATTAAAAGGCAAATATCCTAGTTGCTAGAAACTGTTTAGAGCTACGGGTTTAAACTTCACAAAACTCTTTTAAAAGATACTTTAAAATTAATGGTATATTGTGCAAACGTTTCGTGTATCACGAAAATCACAATGAGAACCCAATCATTTTTATAAAATAGATACAGCGAATTGCAGGGTAACATTGTCAAATAATAAACAAGTGCAAGTTCATATAAAGCCTGTTGCAAACTCCGCTGAGTGTTCAAATAACTAGCTTAGTAACTCGGTTAACAGGAATCTCTGTATAACAAGTCGGAATCTAAGCAAACTGAGACCCGTCCGTCCAAATAAACTAACCAACTTGGGTGGCAGAGTTAAATCATTTTGCTTTCGAATCAGATCAGCAAACCACTCACTGAACTTGCCACAGTTTTTCTCTACATTGAAATAGACGAGTGAGGCTTGTGACAAGTTCAGCCAACTACTTGAATACAAAATAAATTAATAAAATACAATTTAACGTCGGAAGGTATTAACACTCGATAACCGTGTTACCCAGCAAGACATAAACAACATCTATGATCAATCTTTTTTTTATACTTATCAATCTTTAAATTGATAATCAAACAAACGTATGCTGCAAAAACGATATCACAAAGAGCATGTTAAGACATTGCAGCTCTGTGACCTAACATAGAACAAGGACATTACATGTTTGCAACTGTACACACTGCAGAGAAATCGAAATGAATGAAAACACGGTTACAAGAGGAATATGTTTGACGAACATCGCATAAATTTTCGGATTATTTAAAACGTTCCGAAAATGTGTATAAAGTTTAGTGTGGCTCTAAAGTGAATGAAAATTCTCATGGCCGTATAATATAATTTCAATGAGTTTACCATTCGAAAGTTTCAGGATGCCGTGGGGCCTAAGGATGTCATTTACATTGCTGAGAAGAATGGGTCTCTGAACATCGTAAGCATGTTCAGGACAGAAAAAGTGCTCCGCATCAATCTTTGTCTCTGCGAGCCGAGTAACTTGGTTAGCCGTGTAACTCGGCTTCGCATAAACATACCCTCTGAGTCTAAAAGCATACCTCACACTCATTCGCCCACTCAGTCAAAACCATCGCAGCAACTACCCTCTGCGTAGCGGATGTCACTGACAACATCTGCAGTAATATTTGAAAAATCGCAAATACTGTGTTATTGGTGTGTCCAGTGCCATTTTCTAAGCGCACCAAAAGACGTGCTATAGCCCTGAAACAATAAAAATAAACATTGCACACAATCATTAATCACAAAAATAAATGAAGCCAAATAGCTAAAACATATGTAAAAAGTAAAATGATAACAAAAATTTTAATACAATATTGTTATATTTTTATTGTTAAATGAACTGGATTATTGAATTAACTTGATTATTAAATTAAATAATTAGCTTTTTATATTAATTTGATTGCTGCGTAGCGTATTATACTTAGATTGTTGCTGTTAATAAGCGGTCAAGGCTCGTTAAGCTTTGCTTTCCCTTGATCGTATAGGGTGTATCATGTATTATTTTAGATATACTTTATGAATAAATTTGAATTGAATTGAATATAACAATAATAATGAAAACAACAACACACCTGGCACCAAGCAACCTAGTTTTGATTTCGATATCATCCTTTGTTGACATCTCCATGCCTTGTGTTATTCCACCGATGTAGTAATCGGAAGGTTCATCCACGTTGTCGTTTTTCTGCAGAAAAATTATGAAATGAGAAGTGGGAAGCGAAAAGAGTACATCGAAGTATGCATGGCAATTTTAAAATAGCAATGATTTAATGATCTGTATATAATTTAATTTAATATCTAAATTAAATTAAATATAATATTTAATATAATACAAGGAAAAAATTTACTATTTTTTCTAAACAAAACATTCCAAAATTTGAGAAAAATAGGAAACTTGAATACTTTAAGAACCGGCATTTAAGAACTTACCTATAAACCTATTTACCCCGAGAGCGAAAGGCCATATAAATCATTGATAAACAAAGAACGTAAGCTGGCATATTTTCAGGAGATAAGTACAAAATATAAGATTTTCAGGAGATAAGAACTTTATATTAATTTCAAATACTTGGTTCGTATGTGATACCCCCTGCAAAATAAAACATATATTGGTTTTGCGTGTTAATTGGAAATAAATCCGGGGCGGACAGGGTTGAAGAAAATATAGCCTAAAAATTACATAAATACATTTTTAGTGTAATTTTTAATGAAATTATAAAATGATGAATTCTGTTAAAATGTTAAATTCTTTGGACCAAGGCATTTTGAAAAGATAAATTCTGTTAAAATGTTAAATTCTTTGGACCAAGGCATCTTTGGACGCAAGCATATTTGGACCAAACATTCTTGTTACACACATTATTCATTAGAATCACCTTTGAATTCGACGTGTCTTGACCTGTGTTTCCAAGAAGCCAACCTGACTCGATCGGAATATTGTGAGGAGTAACAAGATACGAAAACCATGATGTAATGAAAGGCATTGAACACTGAGTAAGAGCATCTACTGAAACTTTCTGAACAGTGATTGACCACACCTGTAAATCAGCATAAAAAAATTAAGCTATTTCCCCCCTGAAACAGTCATTTGGTGCAATAAGAATACCGCAATTTTAAGAGATAACAGTGGGTAAAAGTGTGGGAGAAAGCATTAAAATAAATTAAAATAAAAACGATTTCGTGAAAATTTTGATCTTGTTGTGTGGGCTTTCTTTTCCTGATAACACAAGAATTGAAAATGCGAATTTCTGAAAGGATGCAAGGCCTAAACACTCTTCAATGACGATCTGCTGTTTTTGTTTTTTTCAACTGTCGACTATCGACAATATCTCAGCTTATACACTTGCATTTCCTCTATATGAGGTCTCAAATTGCTCGTTGGTTATCAGGTTTTATATTGCAGGTATTCACATTGAGCTTTGTACTTAGGTTTTTGCAATAAAGTTGCAAAACCAATGTAAGTTTTTAAAAGCATTACTTTCTTAAATGTTTAAAAATCTGCACCAGAAAAAATAATTTTATAAAACAACAAAACATTTTAGCTTTCAGGAAAAGAAAGCAATTTGCAGCTTTTTCAAAGTACTATGCACTGCTAGGCACATTTAACAAAATCAACAAATATTGGGAAAATCTTTGTTTATTTCGGGATTTGACCTGCATTCTCAGTGTTGTGAGAAGTTTTATGAAAGATAGCAAACTAGGCAAAGGTTCAATTGTTTTCTTACAAAATCTGTCTTGCTAAAACGCCAATAAACACTATCAGAAAAAGGTTGCAATTTCTGAAATCAAAGTGAAATCTTTTTTAACTACAAAAACATATAGTACTCCGTGTGTCAGTATGATGTCCTGCCTGGCTGCTCATGATAAAAAGACACAATTCGAATGTATTTTAGAGCACAGTCCTTTCATGTAGCGGTCTTTCCGGTAATCTTCAGTTTACACGGCGGTATTGCGGTATCAAGTACCCCCCAAGGACCTTTCTCCCTTATTGCTGAACGCTAACCTTGTCAAGGTCCAATAGCAGACTAGGTAAAATTCTAAAGGGCCAATAGTTTTCTTTTAAAACCTGGCTTGATTATTTCGCGAGATTGAAAAAACACATTGAAAAAATACATTCAAAACTATGCCAACAAACCTTCAAAACTAAACTTGAAACATTTTCATTTGATTCCAAAATAAATCTCTGAAACAAATGTCGTAAATGATCTCCGAGAATTGGCTCTAGCCAGTTTGAAATCTGTCAAAAAAAGCAAAATCAATATACAACAAAACAAAATAGTAATTCAAAAATTCAATTCGAAAATTAATTCAGTAATTCAAAAGCAATTTAAAAGTAATTCAAAAGTAATTCAAAAGTAATTCAAAAAAGTTTCCCTGCTCTGTTCAAGAAATCAAAATACTTGGTAGATTAAAAATTATTCATACAGTTGAGACTCTCAAACTCCCGGTTAACTCGAAATTCCAGCCAACTCGAACTGTTTTGTTTATCCTTTGAGAGATTCCAGTCTAGATTTAGCTTCCAGCCTAGATTTAGCTTCAGTTATTTCAAAAAGCAACTTCTTATTCCAGTTGAGAGTGTTCCAGATAGCGAAGTTAAACTGTGAGTTTTCTTCAACAAGACAACAAGACATTTTTCTTCAACTAGATTATTTCATAAACACTGCATTTTATAGAAAACTATTTTGAAGCAAAAAGCACCAAGGTACCCTCCATCTTGTAAGCTTGCTTCATGGAAAAACTCCTGACATTTTTTCGCAGAAAATCTCACCTGAGAAGAATTTCCATCTGGAAGTCGGCCAAGCAGCGTTTGTAACGTTTCTAAAGCTGATATTCTAACAGAAGATATTGTATGTTTTAAGAACGGCCACAACCTTGGGAGCAGTTCAGTCATATTACCAACTCCTGTCGCATCCTTGGCCACATCTTCATGTCGTGATATCAGCGAAGCCAGCAGAGCCATTACACTCTTTGTTGATGAATCCAAATCATCAAGGTCCAATAATATTTCCCAAAGAATATTAACGATAATTGGAGCCTAAAAAATAACCAAAGAAAAATCTTTGAAATATAAAAATTGAAAATAGCAAAGCATTGAAATGCGGTTTCAAGCATGACAATGCTATTTGCGATTTGAAAGAATATATTTTACACTCTGAGAGCACTCAATCAAATCAAAATAAACAAAGACAGCAAAACTTTATGATTTCATTTGTCATGACGTCACGGAAAGTTCTGAAATAAGTATAAGATGTTTATCAATGGGCCACCTGACCTCGCAGGGGTAAAACGGTTAAATATGTTTCATACACAGCACACCGAAGACTTTCTGATCAAAAACTCCATCAGAGTTCTCATTTATCTGCCTCTGCTCTCGTAGCATAAATTCCATATGTTCCATATCAAATGAAATATAAGCTTACAATAGGTCAAAATATCCCTTGCTAATTGTTTATGCCTTTCAAGACGTTCCCTGTCGTTTCCTTTGCCAGCCTTAAAAGGCAAAAATAATATTCCTTCTAAGCAATAAAAAAACCTTTAATTCATATCTGCATTCTCTATTAATAAAAGGTTCTTCAAACGTACCAAATCTGATGGCATTTTAAACATTGTAAAAAAAATTAATTTAGAAGTGTTTTCTGTCGCGATTATCGCAAGGATTACAAAAAGCAATCTAACTTTCTTCAAAATAAACTTACTTCATTGGGCAATAAAGAAACCAATTCTTGCGCAACCGGAACCAAGGTAGCTGCGGCGACAGCTCGAACGTCGTCATCTAGTAGGCCTTTTTTAATTGATGGCAATATAACAGGCAAAATGTCTTTGGTCATTCCCTGAAATAAACAAAACAGCAAAATTGAAAGACAAATATCGTTGGTAATTCCCACACAATACGGCAAAATAACGGGCAAAGTGTCTTTGGCGAATAATGAATAAAATGCTTGAATGAAAGCTCCCGAGACACACGCACACCATTAAAGTAATTGTAGAATTATTTAGTTACCAAAATAATTGTAACACAATATACAAGAAAAAACAAATACCTTACACACATACCAGCTTACCTTTTTCAATGCAAGCACATATTTAATTCCCAAGTGACCACCATGCCTGATTTGCCACAAATTTTGCTTTTGCAGCGTAAGAAGAATTCGCAAAACTTTTGATACGCTTTCATCGTTCATGTAATGCAAAACTGAACCGAGTGTTTGTGCACAGGTTTCTCTCACCGGTGCAACAACCTGTAGCGAAAGTTTAAAGTAGGCCTGAATTAATTAATTAATTACATAATCAAGCCTAGTTTCCAATTGGTTGCTTTGGTCGTCGTGAAAAATTAAAGACACGTCGTGAAAGAATAAAGACATGTCGTGAAAGAATAAAGACACGTCGTGAAAGAATAAAGACACGTCGTGAAAGAATAAAGACACGTCGTGAAAGAATAAAGAAAAAAGAAAAAATAAAGAGAAGCCTGTTCTTCTAGTTGGTTGGTATTCGATCTTGAAAGTCGAGGGAGTCAGCTCGTCGTTATTCTCATCATGTGAGATCACGTGTATTCTCATTCATAAATAAAACGAGAGTTTCTGTTAACAATTAAACAATAGTGAAGTAAAAGGCTGTAAAAATAGCAATCGCCGTCACTCTAATTTCATTTTGTTAGCATACTCTATTTTAAAAACACATTAACCTTTGATCGGTTAGAAACACTAAAAGCTTTACTGAAACATACTTATATCAGTGTTTATGTCACTGAGGAAAGGCTAAGCAAACTCACCTCATCTGATATATAGTCAACAAATCGATCTAAAGCAAATATGCATAATAAACGCAACGCAGTATCTTCAAGCCAGTCTATGTTTGATGCTTCCATCTAAAAAAAAATAGATTTCATTTGTACATGTTGAATTTTTTATTAATTTGTTTATTATTGATTATTATGGAATCAAGGTCTTTCGATCTTTTAATGCTATCCCTGCCACTTTAGTTTAAGGGTATGTGGTTTTATAGTATTGGATTTTAGTGTATTTTAACTTTTGTAATATTTTTTGTAATTGAAATCATATATTGCCTGTAATATTTTATACTTCTTTTTTTCAAATTATATTGTAAAATGTTTAATTTGTGGCATAGGAAAAAAAACATTGAACAATATCGACGTACTACACGCAACAACAATTGATTATTTTTTTCCTTTACTTTGGTAATAGAGAATAAATATGCCTCTTTCTTAAAATATCAGTATTATTTAAAAATTAAATGGAATAATAGCAATAAAAGAGCAAGATCATCCTTTCTGTCAGGTCACTGACCAGTCATATCCAGTAAACTTAATTAGCCTATAAGAAGCCAGCCGGAGAAAATGAAATAACTGTTGACAACATCATGTTTTTAGATAGTAAATTCAAACAGAATTTTGGATTAAGTTCACAAATTATAAATGAGGATAGCATTTGCATTGATGTGGTTTACCTGTGCCACCCCCAAGGAAAAATGAAGCTGAGACAGATTTTGGCTATATATAAATCCGTGGAACAAGGCATTAAAAAGTATTGAAACGGGGGTAACGCCAGTCCCAAGAAAATTTTTATGAGGCAGCGAGAAATTTTTAGGAAATTCTTTGAAAAATAAGAAATAAAACTTTCTTTCCCAAAACTCATACGCCAGTTAAAATACTAAATATTTCCCCATAATTTACACATGCCGAAGTCACTATAACATCAGAAAATCATTTATTTCGCATTGCTTGTTGAAGTTCGCTTTGCTAAATTTAGTATGCTTTGATAACAGAGGCAAATTTTGTAACAATAGTGAAATTGACACACTAGTTTCAAAGCGATTATCCATCGAGAACAAAGCAAAATTCTCTCAACTGGAAAATGAAATGCAATAGTGTTTGTTTTCGTTTTCCAGTTGAGAGAGTTTGAGTGAGTGAGTGAGTTATCGTATTTAACGTGCCTAGCCCGCGCAAGTCTCGAGATGACTTGTTTCCAGTAGGGGACACGGGTTATACATAACCTTTCAGTTTCAGGCACATACACTTGCT
>JAYJMH010077730.1:0-10459 GCA_036873815.1 Phacellophora camtschatica | reverse complement strand
ACATCATTATTTATCAAATGTTTAAATTCACATCATTATTTATCAAATGTTTAAATTCACATCATTATTTATCAAATGTTTAAATTCACATCATTATTTATCAAATGTTTAAATTCACATCATTATTTATCAAATATTTAAATTCACATCATTATTTATCAAATGTTTAAATTCACATCATTATTTATCAAATGTTTAAATTCATATTATTATTTATCAAATGTTTAAACAGATACACAAATTTTGCTATTTCAATGACAAAATCAAGTCTATTCAATTGTAGGATTACATTTTTGTTATGAAAATTTATGATTTTGATGAAGTTTTGATAAACTCCTTTGAAACGGCCCTGAGAATTTTTCGTTAGTTTTCTTTACCTTACATTGTTGTTATTAAAATTTTGTATTCTTCATTGTTATCAAGTTTTAATTGTAGTTAATTTGCCGTCATGCTTGTAAAAGTAGTGTGTTAGGGCATTGTTTATCTATTCATCGCCATACGACACGGCAATCAACTTGTGGTGATCTGTTCTTGACTAAGAAAAATACTATACTGTGGAACAATCTACTGGTAGAAATTAGAAATTCTTCCTCGAATTTTTTACTTAAAAATAATCTCAAAATTCATCTTCAAAACTCGAAGTAATGATATTGCACAGTATCAAAATTCATGTTCCAAATTCTTTTTGGCTATTTGATATAAAAACTCAATTACCTAAATTTGGAAATGTGTAGTTCATTAAGACAGGGGGGAAGGCTCTCTTCTCGTTAATTTATCTACTTAGAAAGCTCCTCCTCAAGAATTCCACAACATGAATAGTATAGTGTTTTGTTTGATATTTTATTGGTCGTAATTAATTTAGTTGTTGTATTTTTTCTTAATGTAGTAGAATTTAAATTATTAAAATATAAACTGAAACTGAATTGTTATTACTGTTATTGAAGCAATTACAAGAGAATATTTCTAAATAGAAATGAAAATCTGAAAACATTTCAAAAACAGTTCAATTAAACAATTTAATTCAACCAAGGTTTTGATTCATTAATTTTGTTTTCAGAGATTAGTTTACAGTTGATAATAACTATTTCCTCCTGGACTCTCATTGCGCATATATTGTTGATTGGTGTTTGCTTGAACGAAACTATTCAATCCATAATTGTTTTGTGAAACATTCTGATGCTGCTGATGGTTATCAAACCCCATTATATTGTTTGGTTGCATCATCTGCATCATATTCATGTCATGTTCTTTGTCCAATTCATTTTGCTTTTGGAAGAACTCTATTATGTCTTTTGGGTTATCCTTTTCAAAGGCCATATTAAAGGATTTGATAGAATCTTTGAAGAGGTCAGCCTTACCCTGTTTCTTGCTTTTCATTTTGGTTGGAACAAAGAGATCCCTTCTTTCTGCCACCATTGCATCGCTGGTTTCCGGAGAACTTTGCAACTCTGTTGATCCAACAGCTGCTGAAGGCTCAATTCCTAGTTCTGGTCGGCACGAGTCTCTTGACTGGACGTAATGGAATGATTTCTTAAACCCATGTGCCATAACCTTTTTCCTCTACCAAATGTTTTACTCCAGAAGCTGTTTTTTGCACCATTGCTGCACGCTTACAAAAAGCCAACACATGACTACAATTTTGCTCTTGTCTGTTCAACAGAAAATAAAAACAAAACATATCTATATTTGCAACGTTCCTTCACCTCCTGAATCATTTTATGGTATACCTCAGTAGTTTTACTTGCCTTGTTGTTGTGAATATCTGCTTCTTGCGGAAATATTCGTTGCTGCAGACTACATCAACTACTTCCTCAATTACATCCTCTGTCCAAGTTGATCTACGTCCTACTTTCTTTCCTTTTTTCACTACATAGCTCCGTCCCTCATTTCCACTGTCCTCGTAGACCATTGCTCAATAGCGGATTCTATTTTATCAGTATTTGAAATAACACCATCCCATTCCATTTTTAACAGGTCGTTTGTGTGCACTCTCAGGCAACCACAACGAAGTTGTCTTAGGTAGTGATAACTCAGATAAATTTTATGCACGCTAGATTCAACTATGTTCGATTCATGGGTTGTGGAAATGTGATCCTTTGAATGAGAGATGAGAGAGGTAAACGGTTTCAATTCTCCACAAATGAGAGAGGTAAACGGTCTCAATTCTCTGGTCTTCATTGGAAACATTTCGCAAACAACAATTTGTATCACTTAAGAGAATTATTCCTTGTCTTCGCGTCAAGAAAATGAATATATTCTCTAATTTACCAAAACAGTGAACTAATTCACTAGGAGGGCGATACCATGCCATGATTAAGAAAAGGTTTGAACGCACATATTTTATTTCAATACAAATTATTTCGAGTGACGACTCCTGTAGGTCCGATCTCTTTAGACTCAAATGTATCTTTAACGTAGAGGGCAACGCCACACCAATGTCTGTTACGATCATGTCTTAAAAATTAATATTCATCATCTGTAAGAGCTCTTCTTTGATCGTAGAATGCAATTTAGTTTCACTCAGAGGCAAGACGTTGATACCTAGATCTTTAATCATGCACAGAATCTCGTCCACATGCAAGAGAAGGCTGTTAGCATTAAGAGAGGCGATGGCAATGCCTTCTCAATGACCTAGGGTAGGTTTACCTGTTCTGTCCTGAGATGATGGGGCCACTGCGAGGGTCCTGTATCCTGACTGGATGCGGCCGATGCAGGGGATCCCATATTCTGAATGGATTCTGATAAACGACAAGAAGCGCTGTTAGGTTCCAACATTAGTTCAAAGTGCCCTAGTGACGTACTTGGATTGGGTACATCGTTCACTGTATTAGAACGTAGTCAATATTTAATTGCACCAAGCAAATCACTTGAAAACATTCTAGAACAATTACGATTTATGTCTAATTTGCTGTCATTTAGATCAAGTTCAGGGCATATATTGCTGTTGTTGAGATAAAGAATGCGTCTATTCTTACACAAACTATTCATAACAGCTTGTTGACATAAACACATTTTCTTGATATCGACTCGCTTTTTAACTGTGGTATGATTACAGAGTCACCGTTGTGTCATTGCCAGCCATTGATAAAGACAGCTTGTAGTTAGAATTGGAAATTTCCACCATAGTTTAGTCAGAACGCAGATCGTTTACACAAACATGTAGGATTATGTGATTAGGCTCCATTCCACACGTTGGTTTTCAGTAATTTTCCATTTGCTTTGTAGTTGCTCCAGAAAATGGTTTAACAGCAATTTAGCAACAACTTCCTGGACAATTTTCCTCAACAGTCTCTCCTTTTATATTCCTCGTTGAGTAGCTACTTGAGAAACACAGTGCAGAAACGTTTTCTTCACAGTTTTTTGTTTCAACATTCTTACATAGATCAACATCAACATTTTCAAGAGTTTTTTGGTTTTCGAGATTGTCTCAAAAAATTAAAATTGATCCATATAAATGGAGAACATGTCAACATCGGTTTTTACGTTGGTATATTTAATTTTCCAATTTCCCAAATGGCTGTCAAGATTGTTCAAAATTTTGGTATTTTCAAAACGTTTAAATATAAAATTTAACTAAAATTCAATTATTATTATTACTATCAATATATAGTTCAACTTCTCTGACTCAAACTCGCTTCTTAACTCGGACTGTTTTGTATATTCCTTGAGAGCTTTTAGTGTTGGGTAAATATGAAAAAATAGCAACAATGCAAGAAACTGTACTGAGCCTTACTACATTCCTTAACAAACCTGAGCAACAGGGAGCTTCTAACACTTAGCAAATTCAAAAAACATCTGAAAATCCTTTTACTAAAGGTCTGAAGACTCGAACACGACTCCCTGGGAGAACGGCTGCTATTTTTTCATTTCATATTAACAGATAAATTCTACTTTTTCGCAATAATATTTTCCTATTTCCATTTGAAGTATTTTTTATATACCTAATGATGATGGAGATATAACTGCGGATAACTCAAACACTTGCTGACTTGAAAAAAATTTTCAGCCCCTGAGCATAGAATGGAGTTAGCGAAGTTCAATAGTATATTACGAAGTTCAATAATATAAGTTTTCTTCATAAATATAAGATGTAATTAAATTCAATAACCATTACCTCTTTCAATCTTAAACATCTTCAAAAACCCACTGAGGTGTACATTCTTTTAAATGCTTAGCACGTTTTACTGCTACATTTACAGGAGCCAGTTCTCTACTTGCTTTTCTTTTCCCCCCAAATTTCTTGTCGAGAAATCGATTCTGCTTTGCCAAAAGCTCAAAATGATCTGCAATGTAATTTAGACTCAACTGTCAAGCAAGTCAAGTCAAGCAGAGCAACGCAACTAAGAGTGTGTAAAAACATAGTCATAAGAACATTTATGACTATGGTAAAAAGCAGCAAACTTATTGAGCTAAATGTAGAATTTGAGGTTTTCAATAATTTTTCTTTCCATGGGATCCTAATTTTGGTTGCTTGGTATTTGAAAAAATATTGGAAAATTATTTTTAAAAATATCTTCAAAATAATCCTTATCGATGACATACACCCGTGCCTATATATTAGGGTGCACTTCCACCCGGAAAACGCTTGCGAGTGGATGAACTTAGACGTGCGAAACAATTTTAAAACAATGGCTTTGTTATCCTGTAACTTGCCCTCCGTTGCAGACTTTTTGTGGCTTGGGAGGAGGAGGAGAATCGACGAGAAAGGACCTTTAGTTTTGACTTCAAAGTAACAAACGAATATGCAACTCGAGCCATTTGTGTAAAATTGCACCTTAGTGGTTTTTATGCACATAAGACATCGATATAAAGTTGTCACAATCCACTAATCGTTAACTTCCATGACAACAATTTTAACCTTTACATGTACAGAAAAACTAGCATAAAAGAACCTATATGTTGGGTGAGGGTGTGCGGGTGCCGGGTTATTTTTAAGACCATTGGAAAATATAGTTGGGTGAAAGAGAACAACGGGTGAGTTGACTAAATTGGATTAAACTACAAAAAAATTGACAGTTCTACCAATTTTGCAACCATCTTTTTTAAAAGTTAATTTTGTTAAAATGTGATGGAAAATATTTCAGCCATTAGGCAGTTATATTTTGCAATTGAAATTAAGTTTACTTCACTTACTTGATTCTAAAGCACATTTAGCTGCAGCCGCTTCTGCACTGCGGAGTCTGAAAAGACAAATATTTACGATGATTTAATACGGTATTTCCACTAATAATTTTACTAAATATTTTTCAACAACTTTATGTGGCGTTTAAACATCATTTAGTAGAGAAAAGAAGAAATTTGTAAAGCAAAAGATTGCCGTTTCGAACATAACAATGCAATTTGCGGTTTAAAAGACTAGATTTCACACTGAGTGTACACAATTAAATCAAAATAAACCGAGAAAGCTAGACTCCGTGGCTTCGTTTATTATGATTAAAATTGGCTGTGTTGAAGGTGTGAAATCAATTACCTACAGATGACAAATCACATTGTCATATTCAGAACCGACTCGTTTGTTTCACAATATTATCTCTCGTTTTTGGTTTAAAAAATATTGTAAAAGTGGCATAACAACATTCCGTATTCAATCGTTTTCACTATGCTGTATTAGTTTGAGATCCATGGATTTTAAAACACGATTAATGTTGTTCGTACAACGTGCTTTTTACTGTGTCCTATCTTGTGAAACAGTTGCGGCTTCGCTGCGAGGCATTTCATGGACTACGGAGCGGCCTCGCGAGGGGAGGGAGATAATAAAAAGCCTCGCAGCGAAGGCGCAACTGTTCTACAAGAAGGGACACGGTAAAGAGCACGTTGTACTAACAACATTAATCGTGTTTTAACACGCATGTTGAAACCTGCTGTCGCATCGTATTCATTTCATGCCGTATCCTAAATACAATTTGAAATTTCCCTGGAAAAGCTGAGTATCTTAATAAAACCATGTTGTCTCGGATAAACAATTAAAGTAGCTCCAGAATAAGCTATCTATGGCACTGCCGTATATATGGTCTGAAAACAATAACAATCTTGTACTTTCAGTTTAACGAATTAAAAAGCAAAAAAGAAATCAAGGAACATACGTCCTTCCGTGTCCTTTCCCAATCTGTTCACCTCCAAAAGATACAGCACCTGAAGTAAAAGAGAGAAGAAATAAATTCGCTTACGCAAAAGACTAAAAACGTTGACTTTCAAAGTTTGTCATTAGCGTAGAATTTATCTCGCATTTTAAGGATTGAAGCAAAACTGTACATTAAAAATGTATAGAAAATGACAAAGTTTCTTATGAGAGAGAAAAATAATACTAGCTTAGGTAAAAGACTGAAAGCATTAACTTTCAAAGTTTGTCATTCACGTAGAATTTTATCTAAAATTTTAAACATTGAAGCAAAACTGTACATTAAAAATGTGTTGAAAATTGTAGTTATTATTTTGGTTAACTGCGAACCTGTGAACAAACAATTTCACACAGAAATATCTTGGAAAATATTATGCAGGATTAGTGATAACTCATAAGAAAAAGTATTCCACAAAAAAAAAGGTTGTTATTCTCCAAATTTAACTCAATTTTATAATTTCTAGCATTTTATGCTTGAAACAGAAGCATGATACAACCAAATTTTATCACAGTTTCGGACTCTTTTAGAAAAGTTTAGAAAATTATGCCTTCGGGAGAACGTTTCTCGAAACTTTACTGCCCAAAAGACTCAAGTTAACGACGAGTGTAATTTTGCGATGGAAATGTGCCCTGTCGTGTGAACTTTAAAAATTCCCAAGAAGGTCGGAAATGATTTGTCAATCACTTACGCTAATCAATTAAAACCAGGATTATCAACCAATCAATTTATCTAAATGTCTGAATAAATTGATCAATCATTCACGCTAGTCAATTAAAACGAGGATTATCAATCAATCAATTTATCTATATGTCTGAATAAATCTAGCAGTATGATTGTTATTACCATACAGTTGAACCCGGGGGGGGGGATTTAGGTACGGGTATATGTGCCGCCGATAAGGATGGGTTTGCTGGCAGTAAATTCTCTAAACATGAATATCATTTTTAGTAAAAATGCCTTAATGTTGGGCTAGATATCAAAAATTGTCCTTACTGTTGGGTGTTTTTGAATAAATCACAACAGTACTGTTGGGTATACATGAAAATTTGACCATTAAAGATGGATGGGTTAATAAAATCTCAGCGGTACACTCCCGCTCTACCGTGGGACATTTTACTCCCCCTTGAGAGTTTGAGATAGCGGGGTTCAACTGTATTTTAAAACAGTATTCAAAGGGGGCCTGTTCTAGGGTGCCCTAAAGCGGCAAACCGCAACAAAAACAGGCTAAGAGCAGCGGTCCATAGCAAAATATATCGAAGAGCCGCGGACGCAACGAGAAAATTCCCTTTCACGGGAAGCAGGGAAGCATAGCAAAAATGTGTTCACACTAACCAAACACTTAGATATCTACTATCCATTCTAATACTTGTTTAAAGCACAAAATACTTGTTAATACTTATCTGAAAATGAAATACATTCCTAATCATCATAAAAAATATGCGAAGCCATCGATGAAAACAAGAAGGCGGAGATATAAAGCTGTAATCTGCAGTAATTTTATGCCAAATTCCACAGGAGCCGTATGCCGCACGCAAAAAGAGTCAAAGCCACGAAGCCGAAAAATCATAATAGACCCCCTTCAAATTGAGTTGTAATAATAATATAACAATACTAATAATAAATATAATTTTTATACAGGATAATCTACGAGCGCCAAAAGCACTGTTATTACTAGAGTCCATGTGTGAAAAATTTAAAATATAATAAAATAAGAAGTATGCACAATACTGACATGTGTACAATCGGGAGCTTGATGGTCCAGCTTCCTCTAGCACTCTAGAATATAAGATTGTTAGCTATCAAAATTAATATGTTGACTCTCCATGCATCCACATCAGCAACGAAAAGTATTTATTTTCAAGTTAGCTATTGAGGAATCCTACAAAAATTATTTTGTATAGATTGGAGCCAAAGTGTGATAACAAGAGTGGATTAAAATTGCTCCATTTTTTTTGGGACCCCCTGAAGTTTTAGGAACTACGAACAATAATCTGGTGTAAATTGCAATGAAAACTTCTGCCAATGAAAATTGATCCAAACAAGACCAAAGGTTGAAAAACTTGAACTTGAATAAAATTCCAAACAACAAACAAAAGCTTTTTTTTAATTACAGTTAAACTTAAGAACCATGGACTGTGTCTTTTCATGCGTTATAAATATTTTGGATTCTCATCATCCACACCCATTGACTTTTATTGTCTGCATGGGTGGTAGGAAAGAATAAAATGCATAGAAGAACACACACAATGGTCCCTAAAGCCCTAGACCTCAGCTCCTCCACTTAGTTTTTTCCTCCGCAGTTACACATTTTTTATTGACTAAAGAAACGAAATAGACTTGGAGCAAGTCTACGAAAGCCCGTGCTTGAGCCCTCACGAAAACATCAATTTTTTTAATTCGCGAGGTTTTTCAGATATCCCGAGCTAAATGAAAATGAACAACTCCAAGAACTAAAACTAGGACTGTGAGACATGTGCAGGTCCAGCCGAATCCAACAAAACGGTTACTAGTTAACGAGGTACTCTATAAGCAAACTCGGTTATAAACGATTAACTGCATTTGAAATAATAGCAAACAGCTCACGAGTAAATCGGATTCTCGCATTTACTTTCATCATTCCGCCAGAAAGAGCAACAATTCTGAAGATGAGACTTTGGGTCAATCCAGCCTTGATGAATTATGAAGTCCTGCAATAAAAATAACAAATGTAAAACAAACTTTCTTACAAAATAAAATAAACTGTTTTAAGAACATTGAACGAGATGACATTATTTTTTTAACAACACTAAATAACTTTAAACAAGCAAATAAACAAACAAACAAACGATTTCAACGCTGTGAAATAAGGACTGAGTGGCACATAAAAATGTGGGTACTTTTAAGGAGCTGTCATTAATTATGGCAGGGAGGGGGTGGAAGGAAATATGGGGGTCTGAAATTTATTTACAGAAAGAAAGTGGGGTCTGAAAAATGTGCATGTAATTATGTGATGGGGTCTCGAAACTATCAAAGCTTATCCTTTCCTTTTCAAGTATTTTCAGAAGAACCTTTTGCTCTTTCATCTTTCAACTGTTGTATTAGACTATTTCTTACCACATTGCACCATCCTCAGCATCTCCAAGAAAAATGCTATTTTCGATGAGATATTTAAAAAATTCTAACAGCAGAAAATGTTTTAAAATAATTTCTCAGTTTATGGGAGCTCAAATTATTTTTATAAGCGTTTACGGAGTTTGAAACCTAAAACACAGAACAAACGTGGGATCTGAATATTTTTGAATTCTTTTGAAAAAACTTGCACTTGCCCTGCCATAATTAATGACCGCTTCCTTTCGCAAGTTTCTACTGAAGATTTCAAAAAGGTTGCATTGAAAAACTTATCCACGGTCAGCAGCAGTGTAAGTCAGGGAAAGAAAAAAACAAAATGACAAAAAATCACCTTCAAGCGTGGAAATAGTGCCACTTCGCATAGTTTTCTGCAATATTCAATTCCTTTGTCAACATAAATTGCAGCAATGAGCGCTATGACAAGACATAAAAAGAAATTAGGCAAGAAAGCTTTATAAATATAATTGGGGAGTGATGTATATACCAGGTGTCCTAAAAATATGGTAACAGATTTGATTAAGGCTTGTGCTGAGAATATCGCTCAAATCCTTCAAAAAATATTTTTTCAGTAATCCTCTACAGTCAACTTAAAAATAAAAATCTGGTTTGTTGATATTTATCGTTTGAGAATTGAGATAGTAACATTTAAAGTTCAAATTTGCCTCTCACTCAAAAGAGGTTTTAATTTCGGTTTACGCTATTAAAGGGTCGTGCTGTAGGATTTTCTGAATCATGGCGGTGTTCCAGACAACATAATTTGTTTTTAAAAACACTTTCGAACAATGATTACAAAAAGAATCTTGAAAATGAGTTGTCCATGACAAAATATTTTGAAAACTAAAATTGCTGTAAAATTTTGTAAGATTTTTATTAAAATTGCTGAAAAAAGAGAAAGCACTTCATAGTGTTTGCATCCATAAATAAGTGTTTAATTTTCAGTTTTCGGATTTTTTTCTTAGTGTGTTTCCAAGCACCATTAAATTCATTTCGTAAAACAGTATGGTTTAGGAGATCCAAAGACGCAGTTTAGACGAACATCTAGACCTCTGGTTTCGGGTTGGAGGCAAATTTGAACTTTCAGAATTAATATCTTGACTCTCGATGCACAAATGAAAACAAACTAGACATCAATTTATAAGTTGATTACCGATAAACATTTTACGGAGGGAAGACCTCAGGAAAATAAGATCTCTCCTTCGCCGGGTATTTTCCTCCTAAGTGACACATTCTTT
>JAYJMH010077719.1:0-10459 GCA_036873815.1 Phacellophora camtschatica | reverse complement strand
GAATCTATTCATAGAGTCTCCAAATTTGGCCAAAAACATAAGGCTATCGTCTTACATTTTTGCAAAAATTAGGATATTTCAAAATTTTTTCACTTTAGTATAAAACATAAGGCTATAGCCTAACATTTTGGCAAAAATTATGATATTTCAAAAGTTTTCCGTTTTGGTATAAAACATAAGGCTATAGCCTTACTTTTTCGCAGAAAATAAAGCTGTTTGAAAAGCCTACAATATATGTAAAAAACATAAGGCTATAGCCTTGCATTGTGTCGAAAAAATTGCTAACTGAAAAGCCTCCAGTTTGTGTAAGAAACATAAGGCTATAGCCGTAGATTTTAGCCCAACGTAAAGCTATTTAAAAAGCCTCCAAAATAATAACAAACATAAGGCTATAGCCTTACATTTTGCCGAATATGAAGGTATATGAAAAGCCTCCAAATTTAGCCAAAAACATAAGGCTATAGCCTTACATTTTGCCGAATATGAAGGTATATGAAAAGCCTTCAATTTTAGTAGAGAACATAATGCTATAGCCGTACATCTTGAAAAATCAAAGCTATTTGAAAAGCCTCCAATTTTTGCCAAAAATGTTATAGCCTTACATTTGGCTGAAAATTAGGCTGTATCAAAAGTTCTCTATTTTTGCCAAAAAATAAGGCTATAGCCTCACATTTTGGCCGAAAATGAGGATATTTTGAAAGTCTCCGATTTTTGGCAAAAACATAAGGCCTTACATTTTGAACGAAAATGAAATTTTTACATTTTGGCCGAAAAGATGCTTTTTCAAAAGTCCCAAACTTTTGCCAAATATATAACGCTGCACCCTTGCATTTGGCCAAAAATGATGCTAGTTCAAAGGTGTCCTATTTTATTAAGAAACAGAAGGCTATAACCTTACCTTTTTAGCCGAAAATGAGGCAATTTCAAAATACTCTACTTTTTGGCAAAAACATAAGTCCATAGCCTTAAATTTGGCCGAAACTGAGGCTATAATAAAAGTTCCTTTTATTTGCCAAAAACATAAGGCTATAGCCTCATATTTCGGCCGAAAATGAGGATATTCTTTAAAGGTCTCCGATTTTTGGCGAAAACGTGAGGCTATAGCCTTAAATTTGGTTGAAAATGAGGCTTCAACAAAAGTTCCCTAAATTTGCCAAAAACATATGGCTTTAGCCTCACATATTGACCGAAAATGTGGCTATTTGAAACGTGGAGTACAAATTGGGGACTTTTAAAATAGCCCCATTTTCGGCAAATCATAAGGCTATAGCATTATGATTTCTACTAAGAAATAGCCTCATATGCGACCTATAGCATTTTGTGTTCTACTAAAATTGGATGCTTTTTAAAAACAATTTTAGGTCAAGATGTAAGGCTATAGACTTATTTTGGCTAACATTGGGGAATTCTGAAAACCTCATTTTCGGGTGAATTGTAAGGCTATAGCCTTAAATACTTCGCTAAAATTGGGGAATTCTGAGATATCGTTATTTTCGGCCAAAAGAAAGGCTATAGCCTTGATGGTCTTGTCGAAAATTGGGAAATTTTAAAATAGCCTTATTTTCTGCCAAAAGGAAGACTATAGCATGATGGTCTTGTCTAAAATTGGGGAATTTTAAAATAGCCTTATTTTCTGCCAAAAGGAAGACTATAGCATGATGGTCTTGTCTAAAATTGGGAAATTTTGAAATAGCCTTATTTTCTGCCAAAAGACAGTATCTGCTACCGTAATAATTCAATTATGACCCCCCTTACAATTAAGCGGCCCTCTTGAATGTTATTTTTTTTATTAAGCCTTCTCTTGAGTAAAGCCCACCATATTTTCTGAAAACAGAAATCGAATTGCCCTCCTCTTATATTCTGTCCGATTCAGTTAAAAAGATAACACATTGATTACAATCCTTTTTGTACGACCATACCTTTGTTGTCTTTGATAAAATATTTTACTTTTTTAGATAATACTCATCCTTTTTATAATCCTCTCAGGAAAGCTGATTCAAAGGTCAAATTTTGAATAAGCCCCTCCCCACCAGGGGTTTATTGAGTTATTATGATAATTACGGATGGTCCAAGTACTGATGTCACCTTTACCTTTTACATTCAAGAAATATTATTTGTGTTAAGCATGCTGCTCTACGGTGGAGCCTCAGCGGGGCAAGCTCTGTGACAAATTCCGAATGAATTCAAAATGCGATAATTAATAAATTTATTTCTGAGGTTTTCGGTTCACCTGTCGCTTTGGTTTTTATTTTGAAAATACTCGCAGCTATTGGACAATTGAAAATCCATATGGCTTGTTCAATAACAAAAGATTTAAGAATTATTTGAAGTAATTTTTATTTTGAAGAGACGAATTGCAAAGAAGGGCAGCAAGCATAATTCAGTTTGTAAAAACATATTCTTTTGAGATGCACTTGATTCGTATAACTACATATACTACAAAATGAACAATAGTTTATCTGCATTCATGAAATGATGTTTTATCCAAAACCTTTAAAAACATCTTCAACGATTTTATGAAGATGAAGTTGCAGGCTAAATTTTTGGAGATGGCGTAATACGATGACACATAAACAGTTATTATGTTTTAGTTCAGTTTTCGAACAGGGTGAGTTATGTATTTTTATTTATATGCCAAAAGGGTATTGGCAGGATTTATTAGGCAGCTGGATATATCAGACACCTGCAGTTTTCAACAACCAAAACACAACACGAACACTTTAAAATTAGAATTTACCCTTTGTGCACCTTCTTAGATCATCCTCTTTTCATTTTGAATGGTTATGTGTATCTTATGTGTTATGTGTTATGTGTTATGTGTTATGTGTTATGTGTTATGTTATGTGTTATGTGTTATGTGTTATGTGTTATGTGTATGTTATGTATATGTTATGCCTGAAATTTTTATTTTATTTTTCTTTATTTTTACCTGAAATGCTAATTATTGTATTGTAAGTGCCACGGTTTGCTGAGTTTAATGCATGAATGTGTATTTATAAAATTATTTTTACTGCTCAAGAAACGTAAGAATAGTTCAAATAACTTTTAGAATAAAATTTTTGAAAAATTAAGAAACTTTCAGTACTGAAGAGATTTCTAAGTTTCTTATTTAAAAATGCTTTTTATTATAATTCTACATTTTGAAATTGTTGTAAGGATACGATACGAAAAACGGAATTAAATAGCGATATTGGCAAACTGGAGTAATATAGTGGCCGGTAGTATTTAATACTCCAAATCCAAAAGGTGTTAACTTTTCCTGCATTAAATTAATAAACGTTTTCGTTCAAAATTTCGTTCTCTCTTTGTCTTCACTTTAACTTTAACCTGTAGGTAAAACAAATCATTTTATGCAGTACATTCTTATGCAAAGAAAATATGTAATATTATGAAAAAAATTACGATTTTCTTGAAATTACAAAAAAGTTCTTTAGATTGCGTTTACGCGATGCCCGCGCAATTTGAAGAGCACACTTTGATAAAGGAACACCATCGGGCACAATTTGAAAATGGATCGTGTGAATATTCGAAAATGGATCGTGTGAATATTCGAAAAAGGATCGTGTGAATATTCGAAAATGGATCGTGTGAATATTCGAAAATGGATCGTGTGAATATTCGAAAACAACTATCTAACTAGACTCTCTCTCTATCAAAAACAAGACAATTTTAGTAGGCAAAGGGATTCATGAGGTTTTGGTTGCGTCAAATTTTGTTCCGTTTTCCAATTGTGTCATCATCGTGTATACAACACTATTCATGTACCTGCAAAAAATGCACTGTTTTCCCTGCTGAAAATTTCATTCCAAACAATGGCCACGCAAGCCTCAGATGATTGTAGAAGGGGGTTTCACGTAAAATATGCCACATAGAATGATAAATTTGCTGATAAATAGTAAGGTCAGCTTTGCCAAATGAATTGCCAGAACATGTGAAACATTTCAAGAGGTGTCAACCCCTCCTATACCCCTCTTTGAGGTCGGCCATGACGCATACTCTATTTAACAATTTATGCATTTAGCGCTCGACGAACTTGTTCTAAAGTTGTTTACTTGGGCATGCCAGCTCGCCTCCTCAACGATTTTCCTTGAAACGTGCTTTACGAAACTAAAATGTTGACCACGGGTAGTCAAAATGCCTATTCTTTTTTTAAATTCTTTAAAATAAAACAATCAACAAAATTGTTCATAACTTCGAAACGAATCAACCAATTTCATGCAAATAAATTGTACAGTCTTATTTAACCCTTTCCCAAAATAATGGTATCACATTTATGGTAATTCACGATGCCTTTCGTGGCCTAACAAATCGGGAATTGTCTCACTATTTATTTTGAAACGCCAATATTTTTCAAAAAAGACAACAGAAATCATCAAAATAAAACTGATTTCATTCTGTTTGGGACCAACAAAGGATAGGTGTGGCTAAAATTTTTAAGCAAGACTAAGTAAAAAGAGATATTAATAATTGATTTCTGAACGTACAGATATGACTGTACATAGAAAGAGGCACAGAGGATTCGAGTAATAAGAACAAATATGGAGACGTTAAAAGGACGGAGTTTTTTAGTGAAGGAACTATCTAATTCATAATTTATAATTTAAATGACCCATTTTATCTGTCTCCAATATTTTTGATCAGACCACCTGCTGTTTTATCGATTTTCAAATTTATTTACAGAAACAAAGTTAAACTTCTATCATACTTCAACAAGTCCTTCAAAATTTCGATAACTTCTTCTAAGCATCACATTTTCTACAAAGCTTTCTACGAAATCTTTAAGAAAATAGAAAGATGCAACCTTTTCTCATGAAAGCTGACACGCAGCAATTCAATGGATGTCACTTGTTTTATCTCGTGTTCCAAGGAACAACGATGGAAATGTTTTGAAAGTTTATTAAAATTATAGATAAGTAGACAATAAAGATGAATATTTAAAAATGAAGAGACCTTCGGCAGTCATGCTATACAAACTGAATTTTTAATTTCAATATAATGTTTTTCATGTAGGTTTTATTGAATGACGAAAATTTATTTTCTATTCAAACTGGTGAACAAGAAAAAAACAATAAAGATATGTCATCATTACTCCAATACAACACCTGTAAGATAATAGAATTGAATTCGAATAATAAATGATGCCTACATTCAAAAAACAAAGGGCATACGATAACAAAATAGCACTGTTGTGGTAGACATGGATCGTAAAAGAAAAACCAAACAGAGAGCAATATTCAAACAGGATTTAAGATCGCGAGACGCAAAGGGAAGATACAAAGAAACTGCATTTGATTTGGACGGACCAGAATCTGCAAGATTGACAAGAAAATGTGGTCAAGGCCAAAATAGAGATAATTATCATTATAAAAGAGCTGATTTTGATATCAGTGATGACCATTTTACAGCAAAGAGCAAACGCTATGATACCAGTCCCAGACATGTTCGCATGATACAAGATAGCTTCAACATAAATCCCAGACATGCCAGTGTTAGCATGATAAAAGAAGACTGTGTGGAAAATTTTAGCAACAAAGCAATGGATAGTAGCGAAATTTCCGACGAAAGTTGCGGATCTATAGAAATCCGTCACGAAGTAAGATGTCACTCTCCGCATGTCATAGAGTATCCATCGGTTAGACCGTCTGAGTTACTAAAACAACAGCGAATTGAAAAACATAGAAGACTGGTAACTCCACGGCCTAATGATGCCAAGCATTTTCCGAAGCGAAAAAACAAAGGATATTTAAAGTTTACTGCTGAAAATGAAGAAGATTTTTATGATGATGAAGATGATGAAAAATACAACAACGAATTGATCATACCTGGCCAAATGCAAAGATCAGCAAGCGAACATGAATTCTCTTCAACTAGGAATTCATTGGCAGAAGCAGCTCGTAAGCATAAACGAATCAGACCATCTTCAGCACCAAAGGAAAGACAACAAACCAGGGAACACAACATTTGGCAAAACGCAAACGCGTATGAGCATTATGATACTCCAACAAAATCACGTCATCGATTTATTGATGATTATAGGGATACAGAAACTCAAGATAGGGAAACAAATTCTGTCAGAAGAATTAAACAAGGATCTGAAGAAAATCATAAAGCCAGGCACAACAATGATGTGAACAATATTAAGTTTCAAAAAAGTTTGTCGGTTGATCCCCACGTGCGGCCGACTAATCTGAAAAAATATGGTAATAGTTATGCTGAAAGTGCAACAGAAGTAATTCAAGACTCAAAAAGATTTGGACGTCGTTATGCGAAAGACATACCACGAAGGAGGAGAAAACGACTTTCAAGTGAAGGCGATGCAGAAACTAGGATGATTAATGACCAAGGAAAGAGCTACAGCAAAAAGATTTATGACCAAGGACGAAGCTACAACAAAAAGATTTATGACCAAGGAAGAAGCTATGGCAAAAAGATTTATGAACAAGGAAGAAGCTATAGAGAAAATATTATAGCAAAAAACGAGGATATGGCAGAAGACATTATACAAAAAGGCCGACATAAACAAAATTATAGAGAAGCAAATGGAATGGACGAGACAAGGAAAGAAGAGTTTTATCATGATGGGAAGCCATTAAACATAGATGATGTAATGATGAATGAGTACGTAGACAGACGAGATATGATACGAAATCGCATAACGATTGCCAGCCAAGATGATTCTTGGGAAAGTGATTCTTGTGATGATCCGGGGATGCTTGATATTCCAAACTTATCACCAGGTTACGATGATTTTTGTGATATTCTGTATGATCAAGATGCAGAAAGAACAAGAATAGCTGCAGCTAAATCAAAAAGCGATTCGATGAAAGTAAATATTAGCAGTGAGATTGGAACGGCAACTTCACAGTCAGAAGAAGATGTTTATAAAAGGCAAAATTTTCAAAAACAAATAGGAATTAGAGCAGAAGAAACTTTGGAAAAAAGTTCTAGTGAATTTGGAAGAAATCAAACAAAAACACCAGAAAAAAGTACTTGGAGACATGAAAAATATAGAAACAGTAGAGATTACGATGAAATTGTGTGTTGTGAAGAAATGAAAGATATAAATGATAATCGTATATGTCAAGAAAATAACGAAAGCTCCAGGAGAAGTAGAAGTGATGAAACTAGCCAGATAAATAAATCTGTTTCATGCAAAAACAACAGTTGTGATACCTTGAAAGAAATTTTTCATGAAGGTCAGTTTAAACCAACTCCTGTTATTTTAATCAGTGGAATGACTGATGAAAGAAACGTTGACAGAAATGAATTCGATGGATTATTTCCATGGCAACAACAGCAAAAACAACTAGAACAACAACAGCAGCAACAACGTGCTGGTGATGTGCAATTCAACATAAAACACGAAATGGAATCGAAAAAGTTCATTGGAGGAGATGTTACAAAACAAAACAATTTGAATAGACTTGAGTCTGGTGTTTGGAGTCAGTCAAATGAATCATGGCTCGCAAACGGTTGTGAAAGGCAAGCTCCAGAAAAGAAAGATGGAAAGAGAGAGAACATGAAACAATTACTAATAGAAATGTGTCAGGGAGCTGAAGACACGAGCGCAACACATTTAGAGGCACGAAGAAAAAATACAATAACAAAAACCTTATCCATGTTTGTCGAATCTTCAAAAGACGATTTTGGAGTTGGAAACAACGGGGCTGAATTCATAGATGAGGACCATGATAGTCACTTTAAAGGAGCGTGGAAAATACAGAGACCGCATTCTTTTGATTGGACAGGGAAGGAAGCATGCTGCGCGCATCATCCCCAATATGCTAGCATGGGAGGATTTTTTCCGTTCAAAGGTAACTATATGATGTCTGAAACAAAAGTAACCGTACAGCAAACGAAAAGATCAGCAAATATAACAATTTTCAGCAGCGGCAAAAGACAGAGCACATCAAAGGATTCGAAGAAAAAAGATAAAAGTAAACATATGGAAAGAAGAAAATATTTAATAGAAAATGAAATGGAGCAGGGGATAAACAAAAAAGATTTTGCTTCTGGGAGAATTTCAAAGAAGAAGAATGTTAAAAAAGATAGTAAGGACGGAAAAAGACAGCGGGAACCAATCTGCAGTGAAAGAAAGAATTCGTCAACAAAAGATATTGAAAGAATAAGCAAACACAGAAAGGATAGTAGAATTGTAAACAAAGACAAACGAGAAGTTAAATATGATTCAGAAATGAAGAAAAAATACAATGATTGTAAAATTAATGGTTCAAAAAAGAAAGACGTTCTACAAGATATCACAGAAAATGCAAGAAAAATTATTGATAGAAAAGATAATAGAAAGATCAAAACAAGAAAAAAGAGTCAAAATAATGAAAACGTAATTTTAAAATTAGAAACTCAAAATAATGATGGTTTACTTTCAATGCAAGATGGAGAGGAAATTAGTGATGAAGAAAAGAAGAAATCCTTAATAGGAGGTCTTCTTAGGAAGAAGATTAGCAACAGAAGAGCGAAAGAAAATGAGAAATTAAATGATGAGAAAAATAAGATGAATAGAGAAACTGTTGTGAGTGACGAAGAAGAAAAAACTAAGTTGATTTCAAATCTTGTGAGGAAGAAAAGGGAAGCAAATGCGAAAAAAAATAATAAAGTAAATGAAAGTAATGGTAGAGAAAGACAGAATGGAATTGAACTAACAGAGGTGGAACATGAGGAGGGTGTTAGTGACGAAGAGAAAAAAACGAGTTTGTTATCGAATTTGATTAGAAAAAAGAGAGAAGCTAAGGAAGAAAAAATGAAGCAAGATAAAAATTTTATAAATGAAAACAAAACAACGAGATGTCAAACGAACACAGCCGGAGAAAATAATCTTTCGAATTTGACAAAGAATACAACTCAACTGAAGCAGGAATTAAAGACAACAAAGGAAAAACCAAGAAACGATATAGAAAAGAAAGACAAAGATGTGACAACAAAAATGGATGAACGTGTTGGTGACAAAAAGACAAATTCAACAAAGAAGAAAAGTACACATGAACGGAGGGAAATGAAAACGCAAAAATCAAAAGTTGAATGTGTTCAATCTGATAGAAATGTTTCCAGAGATTTAACAAAAGAGAAACAAACACGAAATGAAATACACGAAAATGATAAAAATTATAAAATGCTAAAAAAAAATAGAAAAGACAAGTTAGAAAGAAATTTACTGAAAAATGTGGAGCAAAGAGATAAAAAATATGACGAAACCAACATGAAACAAACGAAAGAGATAAAACAGAAACAATGCAATAATGTTACTACACAGAAAAACAAATCCAAAATGAAATCAAATGAAAGTAAAAATAAAAAAGGAAATATTGCTGAATATGACACGGAAAATTTTGAGGAAAAAAAGAAGTTAATTGGCAGATTAATCCAAAAGAAAAAAAAGATTGCTTTAGAAGCACAGAAGAAAGCAAAACTAGAAGAAAAAGAAAGACAAAAGTCATTGCAAACTTTAAGAAGAAAATCATCCTATGACTCGAGTAATTATGAATCAAGTGAATACGATTTTAGTGATTATGAATCAAATGAATATGATTTAAGTGATTATGAATCAAATGGATATGATTTAAGTGATCATGAATCAAATGATTACAGTGGCGAAACAAGTTACGAGGATGAAGATGTTGAAATAATAGAGACCAATAATGAATATGCTGACAGTGAAGAAGCTGATTCAGGCGATAGCATGTGTGAAGAAGAAAGTCATTCGATAGATGAAGAAGAGGAATCAAGTGACGACGAAACATGTTCTAGTGATGTTTTTTCTTCAGAAGAAGAAATATCGGAAGAGCAGGCTAGCGAATATGAACATTTAGACAGCGAAGAAGAATGGAGTAGTGAGAAAAATGAAGATGAAATGGACGATGAAATCGAAGAAACGGAAGCTGAGACTGAATCGGAGGATGATTATTCTGATGTTGAAAGTGAAAAAGGTATCTTTTGTTAACCATGTTTAATTTAGCGTACAAATTGTTATGTAAAATTCCGTGTTTCCTCTATAAACGCCTCCCATTTTCACAGAGAATCGACAACAAACGCACCCTTTAATAATCACCAAATTCCATCCATACAGCACCAAGAAGAGCGAGGTGACCAAGTAGGATAGGGTGACGGGTCAATGTCCAGGAGGGCTATATTAATGGATGTGGAGTCAATGGCCATATGAGGGAGGTTACGAGAAGGATTACTCAAAGGAATCAACTAAAATCATAGATGTTTAAATCGTCCTTATTTTTTTAAATTTTATTTTCACTTTCGTAAGTAAGCAAGTAAGCAAGCCTGCACAGCCTCCTCTTTCATTAGATGCTATCTTTTCAGATAGGGGTGGGCGTCATCCCTACCCCTGGTCAGTCCTGGTCAGTTACCTCAGTGTTAAAGGTCTTGAGGAGCAAAGTTCTCTGCGGGAGCTAGCAAATTTGAAGCCCAAGCATTGAAATGTTGCAATAGGAAA
>JAYJMH010077708.1:0-10459 GCA_036873815.1 Phacellophora camtschatica | reverse complement strand
ATCAAGAAACAGCACATAAATGTCAATAAAAATATGTTATAGAAAGCAAAGTTGCAACATAACATGGCCATACTGTTATACTTTTTGATTTGTTTTCGTTCCACTATATTTTTGGGTCAGCTCAAGATTTCCTTGAACAAGCCCCCTACCCGAGTTAGATGGTGCTGCCCCCCCCCCCTCTAGGCGAAAGCAAGGAAGAATGGTAAATAAATCGAATTCTTGTGATCTCTTAAAACGTGTGCATATATCATTTAGTAAACAGGTAGTATATAAGTTTATATTGGAAATTAAGGAGTTTTTCAAGAGTACTTTAGTTTCTGATGTGACCCCCCGGATAAGTTCGGAGATATAAAAGCCAGCAATAGAACATTTATCCGTAAAACCAACCATGAAGTACCACTACATCAAAGTCTTTTATAATTTGTACTAGTCGGCCTAAAAAGTCCCCTAAAGAGCTTTAGTTTTGATAATTTTGTTTTTGCATGAATTTGATACAAGAAAAGAATTTATGGTTCGTTACCTCGTTTGCCAAAATCTATCATTGAATTAAACTAAATGAAACCAAAGATTTCTGCTGCCTGCAGTCTATTGAAAACATTACACTTTAGCTTTCAGAAAGCCATTGATGTTGGCTTTCCCATAGCTTCTTTACATAGATTTCCAAAAGTAGACTTTGGCAAACAATGTATCAAACTTTAAGATCAATGTGAAGCAAAAACGAAATTATTAAATAGATCAATGTGAAGCAAAAACGAAATTATCAAAATTAAATCTCGTCCACGGTAACTTTGAAAACGTGGGGGCACTTTTTAGGGGCACCGGGTTGTAGACATATTTACAACAGAGAAAATAAAAATAAAATGAATAATTTAAACACTTTCTAAGAGAAGAAACATCATATACCATTCTCAGTGCCATCGGAAGCTGATGCCGATTTGGGGGGTTTATTGCTCTCAGAAAAATTGAGAACAAAGGTTTAATTAGAAATTATAATTGTTTTTCTTAATTATAGGTTGGACTAGGATGGATGACTCTTCCTCCCCAGCCCACGCAACCGACGGTACTGAACGAACTCCCATCTAAAATTCTTTACAAAATATCATTCGCAAATAAAACAACTTTATGACATTTTCCTTCATAAATTCATTTACTTTTACATCATTGTAATTTTCGTAAACATTTTTCTGTTTCAACACAGCAATATTGATGAAACTAATAGACCTCTTTTTAGTAAACACCGCCACACTGGTCTCGTGGCAAAAAAGTCGTTTACCACGCCGGAAAGAAGGCTCAAAACATTTCGTTGAAAATATATCACAATCAGGTTCTGCTTTATGGGAAAATCGTCACACTTTCCAGCCCATAAGCTGAGAGGTGAGGTTCCACCTGCCTTTACGCATCTACAAACCTTTGCAATTTTGATCTTGCATTTACATGGGAAACGTTTCATCCCGGACAAGTGCGATGTCATTCGAAGAGAGGTGCGATCTCACTCAGTTGGGATGAAACTTTTTATATAAACGCCGAAAGGCGGGATGAAGGCCGAACAGTGGAATGAAGACGTCAGTTGTACGCATGCGTTTATTGCAGTCTCATCTTTCAGCGCATAGCCTGGAAGGTGGGGTAATTTTTCATATGAACGAAGGATGAAATTCGTCTCACCTTAGAATATGAAAAAATATAGATTACGATGTTTACACTAGACTTGCCTTAAGTCTATTTCGTACTCAACATATCGAGGGAATGCTATGAAATTACTCAGCGAAATATTTAGTACTCAGCGATATAGCATTATGCATTCCCTCGATATACTGAGTACGAAATATAAATTTGTGATTTGGCACGAAATGGACTTGAGGCAAGTCTATGTTTACACAGAATAATGTGTCCATTTTAGAGCGCTCAATATCGCTGTTTTTAAAAGTTATTTGATGCCAGATAAAACTTTATTCAACAAACTATTATTTACAATATCGGCAAGCATGCACTTATGACGGCATATTTCACCCGAAAGAAAAACCACGAGAGCAGATGGAATCATTTAACTCTTTCATCTTTTTAGATGCATAATGCATATCTGTGTAGAAAACCGCATGGGAGCGACCTCAAAATGCATATTATATTTGTATAAATTCCAAAATATATATACATTACTCTTCAGGCTCTGGCTCAGGTTCTGGCTCCTCCGGTTCTGGTTCTGGTTCTGCTTCGGGCTCCGGTTCCGGCTCCGGTTCTGGTTCTGCTTCCGGTTCTGGCTCCGGTTCTGCTTCAGGCTCTGGTTCTGCTTCCGGTTCTGCTTCAGGCTCTGGTTCTGCTTCGGGCTCTGGTTCAGGCTCCGGTTCCGCTTCCGGTTCTTCGGGGGCTGGTTCTTCGGCAGGAGGCTCTTCTGCGGCAGGTTCTTCAGGAGCAGGCTCCTCCGCGGCAGGTTCTTCGGGAGCAGGCTCCTCCGCGGGGGGTTCTTCAGGAGCAGGCTCTTCTGTGGGAACGGGCTCTTCAGCAGGAGGCTCCTCGGGAGCAGGTTCTTCCCCAGTCGGTTCGGTTGCTGGTTCCTCTGATGCCGGTTCCTCGGGAGACGTTTCACCCGGAGGATCCCCTTGATCTTCGACAGGCGGAACTGATTCTACATTCGTTTCTTCCGTACCTTCGTGTCCATTTTGGTCAGCTAGTTCAGTGTCGTGAATCTGACCAACATTTTCTACTTCTGTGACATTATTGTCTTCATTATTGTTTATATGTATTACCGTTGTCGTGTATGTCACGTGTGTCTCGTGGTGAACGCTGTGATGCGAATGGTCGCTGTGATGTGAACCATGACTGCTATTAGAATCTTCACTGGCTGAAACAGAGGCAAAAAAATTAACTTAATCTCATCATAGATGATGCAATAAAATAACATAAAAAAATTTAAAAGTAGCATTCGATTTAAGAAACATTTTGTTTCTTCGAATTTTTTTGGATCGCAGACGGAACTTCCATGTTTTCCTGTTAACTTATTTAAAGGGCTCTTGATAGCTTTGAGGTAATATGTTATCCGGCATTTTTCCACGCGTGATTTCCACGCGTGATTATGATTTTCCATTACGTGAAACGGTAATGTTTTTGTCAATAAAAAGGCCTAAAAAGTGAGGTGAAAGCTCCGACCGATGTTTTGTAAGAGATAATGACGCGGTGTATCGAGTCTAAATAATAAATACTAAGGATATTTTAAGTTAGGGTAAGGTTTTTGGCGTGACCGAAATACGATAAAAGTTGGCGTGATTTCGTACATATTAGGTCCCTCATTTTTAGCGTTTCCTCTGTGAATCGGAACAAAATGGGTTCCTGAAATTAAAATTTAGATTTCTTCTGTTCCCCTGATACTCATCCCTGGAAACTATCCATGTGCTCAGTTTTCTGCAAATTTTCGGTGACGCTCAAAATTCTTTTATATTGTTTATTTGGGGTAAAAGGGCGGCAATTACTGTTTAAAAATCTTGTTGCCACCCCAGAACATTTTTTCTTCCAACAGCCCCGAATGAACAACAGGGAAACCAGAGTTAAGTTTTAAAAGGGGATTTTTATTACTGTGCAAGTAAGGCATGTAGTTGTCAAAAACAAAGCCAGAAGACAAGCGAAGCAAGTTAAAGGGTAATAGGGCTTATAGGGGTTGAAGGGTTATAGGGGTATTCCCAAGAATTTTCCATTTCAATCTGTCAGATTCACTGTAATTAGTAGGCCTACCCACTAAATTTAATAATACGAATATAATAAGGTATAATAATTCTTCGAAGATGAATTATATATTTATCTTTGAACTAGGCTTCAGGAAAATAATTCAACAATTAAAATGCAGTATAAAACATTGGGCTTTTACTATGGGCTCTTTTCAGAGGTGGGCCTGCACAGCACATTTTAATGGGCTAAGCTCACTCACAAATGAGGGTGAGATCTCATTTGAATTCTATAGCAAGAAGATTAAATTGCATGAATATGAGAAGTGGTCTAGCTACTAGCCTGGTTGGGTGAGATCCAATGCTGATGAGATCTCACTCAAGTCATGGGATATAAATTCCATGAGCCAGCCTGCCCAGGTGGGATGAATTTGTCAGAACTGAACATGGCTCAATTTGCCAGAATGAAAATCATCATATAAACATGTACCTAGGCTGATATCATATCTTGGTGGTGAGCTGGACCACCTATTAGGAACAGGGCCAGGACTCCCTATTAGGAACAAGGCTCTGAGCACACAAGATGATGATAATATGAGCAGCAAATTAATTATTCATGAGTAGTTTTTAATTTAAATATGTTTTTACTTATTTCAAAAATAACTCAAGCAGTCAAGGCAGTTAAAAATTAATTAATTAATTTGTAAAATGAAATCAAAAGTTGGTTCTTTTGAAATAATAAAAATTAACTCAGTGGGTGAATAAAAACTCAGCTAAACTCAGTCATAACAAAAAATCTCAGGGGCTCATTCACCAATTTTACAATTGCAATTTTCACCTGAAGCTTTAATATTTTGTTGTTATGGACAGGGGCACAGTTTCTGGGACAGAAACTGTCAAAATTGTCTGAAACTCAGGAAAATTCAGTGTTTTTTCGGAAAATTTTTAACATAAAATCAGATTTTTAGCGTGAAAAAGAAGCAAGCTGTTGTACATTTTGACCTGCTTTTCTCTTCTATACCTTCTATGCAAGTGGTCCCACTGCGCCCCTAGTTATGGACCTTAATTCTGAGATACAATTACGAAGTAAAAATTGTGTGTTTTGAAACTAAAGTCTTCAGTAGAATCATTAAAAACAATTTTGTTTGTATCCGGGTGAATACAATTCTGAATTTCAAATTTCAGAATTAAAAATTTGAAATATTTTTGAATTAAATTTCTTTACTCTAACCATGAATTTTTCTGAAAACTCAGTTTAAATATTTTTGATTTTATCAGTATTTTAATAATTAATTCTTGATTTTATCAGTAGTTTAAATATTCTTGATTTATCAGTATTTAAATAATTATTGCCATGGCGATATAATAAGTTGAATGCTCAAAACCACCCCACCAACAATTGCATTTTGACTTTCCCAACCACAGACAACGTGACGTCGTTAATCTTTTAACTTGGTGATTTTTTATTCCCCTCTTCTTATTTCCCATCATATCTATCATCAAATCATCATTTCGTGCCATCCGTGAACTTGCTAAAAATATTGTAATCTTACAACAATTTATTGACATTTAACTGAAGATTATTGCATACTCGAACTCGCTGGGTTTGTTGACATAAAATATCATTCTCTCCACAAAACAAAGCATACCCAAAAAGAGCACAATTCTTGCTGTGCTTTAAAAAATGCCATTAGCTTACATTATTCCATCGTTTGGTCGTAAAATGTGATTTATGAAATTTAAAAATGAATGAACATTAATTAGGCCTACATGTCGAGCCTTTCCTTGAGCCATGAGAGCCCTTTCTTTCTTTCTTCGCTTTTTTCGGCTTCTTCTTTGCCTTGTGGGTTCCATTCGTTTGTGCTGGTTTTACAGTTTTGGCTTTCTTTGGTTCTGAAGCAGGTTTTTGGACTATGGGAGCTGGATTATGCGGCGAATTATGTCCACTGGTAGCAGTTGTTTGTGTACTGGGTCCACAGCCCATATTTTCGTGTATGTGCGCTTTTCTAAAAATCGCCTGTCCTTGTTCTCTTCGTTGGTAAATTATCTCACAAATCGTGAGCCTGAAAGATGTGATCTGTTTAGAGTTTTTAAATCTTGAGCTGGCTCAGCATGGACTTGTTGGCGAAACTTCTGAGCATGCGTATTACGTTTTAACATGTTTTACTCAAAATTCAACACTTTTTTACATGATAAATTTTGCTTTAACCCTTGTCACCTAAAGTTGTTTCTGTTTATAACGCTTTACATAATTAAATTAAACTGAGCTAAAATAACGAAATGAAATAATTAAATAAATTTAAATTCAAAAATATCACATCAGCATTTCAAGGTGTAAAATTTCCATTTTCGATAAAATTGCCATGAAGGATAAAATTAAGTCAATTTAACAAATTTACAACTTATATAAGTTAAGAATAAGAATATTTGCCTTACTGGATTTTAGAACGAGACTTGAAGATCCTAACAAAATTTTCAAGCTAATATGATTTAGAGCAAATGTGATGATATAAATATTGGAAAAAGTGAACTTGAAGAGGACAAAGGTGTAAATGATTTGACGCTTAAATCTTTTCGTCAGGAGAATTTCATATATCAAGAATCTACCCTTTTCTCTTGGAATTTTCGTAATCTTTTCAATTGCCTCTCCAGGTTGTCTAGCATACTTAAGAAACGAGAGGGAAGAAATCTCACAATATCTCCCCCTCCTTTTTTCTCTTTTCCTAATTTTCCTTTTTCTCCTCTTCTTCTTTTTATTCCTTTGGCCCCCTTTCCTTTCTCTTTATCCTTTTTTATCAGAGAAGAGACCCAATATACGCCCTAACGTGATATAGGTACGGATTAGTTTGTGTCGCCGATATTGATGGGTTTGAAAGCAGTAAATCCTAAAATTTGGAACGATTTTAAGGAAAAATGCTTTACTATTGGGTTAACGAAAAATTGCCCCTAAGATCGGGTGATTAGTGATAAAATAGACTTTAATGTTGGGTCTACACGAACATATTAGAACATAATGATCAAAACATACCGCAATAATTCGATTAAGCCCCCCTCTCGAATAAGCCCCCCTCTCGAATAGGCCCCTATCAAAGATCGAATTTTGAATAAGCCCCCCGTGCTTAATCGAATTATTACGGTAGGTGGATTTATGGAATGACATTAAAGACGGGTGGGTTTACAAAGTCTCAGCGGCAATCTCCCGTCCGATCGTGGGATATACAACCTCCCCCTCCCATCCTGGAAAGAGGCTTGTAACAAATCCCTAAAGTACATAGGCACTTATTTAACTAGTTTTTAACACCCTCCCCCTCGTACACAATAGAACAATAGAAATAAACAATAGAACAATAGAAAGAGCTGACAATAACAATAGATGTACGCTTTAGGTTTCCCCCCCCCCCAGAACTGGGTGGATTTGATATTTTTATGCCTGTACTTTTAAATACTTCAGTAGAAACAAACGTTTTTATTTTTCCTCGAAACACGCCTCTAAAAGGGACCATCACGGAATTAAGATCATCTCGATCTTTTGATGTTATCTCTGCCACTCTAGTTAGGGGTTCGTGATTTTTTAAATGTATTTCATCGATTTTATCTTTGTATTTTTATTAACTTATTAAATATTTTAACCTTAATTTATTTTTGAAACATTGTAAATTTTTTTTAGTGGCAAATCAATACTTACTTACTTATTTACGCATACGTACTTTAGCTTTAGGGATGCTCCTTGTAGTAAGTAAGTCCAGTATATTGTAAACTTCTCGCAAAAAATTGTGTAGCTACGTGAAAACTTTGAATAAAAATTAAAAGTTCTTGCTGATTTTTCAGGCTACTAGATGAAAGAATAAATTGTAAGAGTAATTTTTTTAATTTCCTCCACAAATTTCTACCTTTTACGTGAAAGCCAAATTTTCCAAACAGTGTTGCTGTTGCTTTGTCTGCCGCAAAGCCGCAATTTTCGTTGTTTTAGTGGATCTCACTGTGCATGCGCTTCTAACAACTATTTTGTGATTGGACAAGACCAAAGCTAAAAAACAGAAGATTAAACAATGGACTGAAGAAGATTATTCCCTTCTTGACTTGTTGGTTGACATTACTATGGCTACTCCATGTTATTGCTATGGTGACAATGTTTAACGTCATTCCTTTTCTCGCCAGGGGGAGATGTCAACCAAAGTCTCAACACGTCTCATCAAACATTTCTCTTTGATTAGAAAATAAACAGGCTTGGAATATTCATGGCAAGAGTAAACATTTCAAAATAGACGAACAATCATTTTTTAGATGGCAGGGCAACAAACAAACACTTTACAAAGGGAAAACAATCTGTTTTGCTTGGTAACGCAAATATAAATCGCAGATAATACATTTTGTGAAGATTGTGATCAAAATCATGATCAAAATTTTCAGAAAAAGTCAAATTTGATTGTGCTTTTTATGTTAATATATTAATAGTTAACATCAGATGCGTTTTTAAAGGAAAGATAGCCGTATAAATTTGATCCCAATTAAATTTGATACCTAAAATTCCACCCATATGAGAGTGCAAGTACAATATACCTTCAACTATTCTTGATATTGCGGTTGTAGGGATTCTCTCTTTCAACCAATTAATATTTATATTATTTCCTCTTTCAACTCTCAAGATTCATATTATTTTATTATATTTAAAAAAAAAGTAAAGGCTGAAGCCAAAAGTTTTGAGAAGCAAGAATTGAATTTGAGGCACCGCACAACCCCCTCTGCGTTTACCACTGTTTAGAGATATTTTGATTGTCGCCTTGGTTTCTCCGTGGATTCTTTGTCAAAGCCAATTTAATCACTCAGCTGCTGGACAAATTTATATTGGTTTTGTAGCGAATAAATTTTCTCATAGTCAATTGTTTTGGTGATTTGCAGCGGGTGTCCACGCTCCTCCACAGCGTTAAAAAATTATATGAAAGGTAAAATAAAATTAGAAAAATTAAAATGACGCTGCAAAGGAGTGTGGCGGGTTGTCTGTCTGTTCTAACTATCTTTTAAAATTAATTTTGCATGAATTTGCTCATTATTTTTGTATAGACGTATAGATTAATTTTGCATGAATTTGTTCACTATTTGTTATATCACCACGGGCTTTAGGAATATGTAAATAAGTAAGTATTTTTTTGCCACTAAAATTAAATACTTACAATTCGAAAAGTTAAATAAGCGAATAATATGTAACACAATTCGTAAAAAATTAATAAAACTCGTTTCTCAAAATCTACCCGATAATCACTGGGTTATACATAATTAAATCCAAAATACAGGATTTATTCTGCTGCAATCTGCTAAAAACACAACATTATGGCTTTGAAAACGTCATTAACGTTGTCTTTCCTTTAATATAGCTCAGGGATTACTTGGTAGATTTTGGCCAACGAGCAAACTTTAAGTTGAAGCTTTTTATAAAGTAAGTAAGTATTTTTATGCCACTAAAATTAAAAACATACAATTCAAAAAGTTGGCTAAACGGATAATATGATTCTTAAAAATAAATAAAACACATTTTTAAAATCACACACCCCTAACTAGAGTGGCAGAGATAGCATTAAGAGATTGAAAAGTTCTTGATTCCAAATGGTCCCTATTGTGTGTGTTATAATTTAAGTAGTTTTGCGGCAGCCGGTTCATTGATGTAGTAGCTATTGTGGTAGCCGTTTCATGGAGTCAGAAGGTCAGAAGCACAGGACGACCTCGACTCAACTATGTCGATGTACTCAAGAAAGAAAGACGCTGGGTACGTATAGGAGCTGGACAAGCTGGGACTTGCATGAAATATAGGGGCGCATGGAGAAGGATTGCTTGGGGTCGACGAAACCAGTCGAAAAAAGTCAAAGTAAAGAAAGTTACCCCAAACTGTCTTTTCTTTCAATTTCCGATGAGTGTACCCTTTGCTACAGAATTGACATTTTCTTTATTGAAAGACTGTTATTAGTTGGGCCGTATCTCTTTCACGACATTGGTGAATATCAACACAACTATCCTACTTTAAGCGAACGATATACAGTACGATAAGCGATAACTTATACCAACAACACATCCTACTTCATACAGAAATGCAAAGGCATCTTTCCCAACCTTAATTATGAGTACGATATGACACATGCGACACCGTGATTTCATCTTAACGATTTGATCTTGTTTTGACATGCCCTCCCTCCTCCTTTCATTTTCCCTTCTTCCTCCTCCCTCCTCCCTCCTCACTTCTCTCAAGAAAGAGAAAGGGGAGCCAATGTATCACCCTGGAGAACACCACACCAGCCATACTCTTAAATATCGCCGTCTCACCATCAGTGGCGCCGGCAAGCATTGGATTTTAGGGAGGGAGCAAATGCAGTAGAAGCAGTGGGACGGTGACCTTGCGGGCCAAGCCCGCCAAAATATATTTGGTGTCACGCCGTTTTCCCTTTCGGAAACTCCCTCCAATACAATGTTGATAAGCCTTTTTTTGTGGGAATGCCCTACTATACCCTGTTAAAATCATCTAAGCAGGATTGCCAAAACGGGCGATCCACTTTTGGCTTCAGAAACAGAAAGACAGACGGACAGACAGACGGAAGCATTTTTAACTCTGGTCAAAAATGCTTATCATATCTTGGGCCTAAATTATGGAATAATCTATCCCCAGATCTTAAGTCCGCTAGCAATAAGAACACTTTTAAGCATGCGAACACTTTTAAGATCAAAAACAATGCCTCCATTTATCAGTAATGATAGGTTTGAAAAGAACATGTATTCTTTTTATTTATTTATTTTTTCTTTTAAATATATAAATAAACATTTTT
>JAYJMH010077697.1:0-10465 GCA_036873815.1 Phacellophora camtschatica | reverse complement strand
TCTTTCAAATCGTTTCGTTTGGTTTCTTTGCAACGAATTTTTGCAACGATTGCAACGATTAAATGTGGACGATCCCTTAAATTAATAAAATTAATAATATTAAAAACATGGTTAAAAATAAACAAAAAGCTAAACACAGACAATGGTATATGAGATCTATTATGAGGTAATGGGAGACAAATTCTGCTGTTCCTGGGGGACGGATTTTCACAAAGAAATGTCCGGGGCCAGGCTTTTGAACACTTCTCCTAATTTCCCCAAGAGTCTGTCCGGTAGGATTTTGATAGGTGGAATTCATCATATAACGTCAACAATTAATTTGGCCATATATCTCTGCAAAACATGATAAAATGAGTTGAATGGTTGATTAAAAATTTCATAAGCGGCGAAAAATCTTTTGATTCACCACACGGTAAATGTTTCCAACTATAGTCATTCATACTATTGTTTACGTGACTAGAACGACAGCGGTTTCTAAAATTATTTAGTGAATTTGTAAGGGTGCAGGGAAAGAAAATATTAAATATTAGTGCTTTTATATATTATGGGGAAAGAAAAAATCAAATATTAAGGCTTTTTTAAACCTCTTAAACTTTGTTTTTACTCACCCAGTGTGATATAAATTTGGCTTACCTGCGTTAGGATAACAAAGAACGTATCCACTGAAGTTTAAGCCAACATTTTCAATAAATGGTCTCATTTCAGTTGCTCCCAAGGCACAGTTCAAACCAAGACTATAAAAACGAATACATATCTATGAAGCAAAACTTACACAAAAAAACTTACAAACGTAGTCTAGCAGTAACAAATAAACGATATTTCAGTAAAAAGTCAGAGCATTGTCCTGTTATCAACGTTACACAACAACGTAAAACAACATAAAATATATAGTGAGTAAGAAAGAAGTTACATTTTGTCAAACAACCGTCATTTCTCAAAGGACCTTCTTTTCAATTTATGAATTCTTTTACAATTTCCACTAAGGCAACTAGGAAATGTTTATCTGTTTTTACACATTGTTTCCCAAAGGATTGTAAGTTTCCATTTACAATTTCGTGATGAAGATATCACATAGAAGTATGTGCAAAAAATTTGTAACAAATCTTAAAACTAACCACATAGGCTTAGCATGGCTGACGCTGATAACAAAAGCTTCTGTCGTCTGTCCTGATAACGTTCTTCCACTTTTATCAACAATTGTACCAGAGATCTGCGAAAAAGTATGCAACTATTAATTTGTCTACGCCAAATGTATTTAGAATTAGCAAGCAAGAGCTTCTAAAAATGGATGACAAAAGCAAATAACTAAATTCTGGAAATCAGCTAATATTAAAACATGTGAAGAAATTGCAATGATCCTTGTGTAATCTTGTTTACACAAGTGAAAAACATAATAATATAATCCATAACATAATAATATAATATGGGTGCTGAAAGTTTAAGTTAGCTATGAAATGGACCAGCTTCAGAATGAATTGTTCAATTTTATTAACTTAGTTTTTCAAGAGCACTACTGGTTCAAAAAGTTTCTGCCAGGGTTAAAAATTTCTGGGAACATGATACATTTTGCAGCTCTGCTCTTTGGAGATACTACATTTGTAATTCTCAACTCAGACTCTGAAAAAAAATTTGGTTTCTTTTTCTTAAAATTTTTAGACTTCAATTTTCAGTATTGTCAACATTATAGTGATGAAAAAATCTGTATGAGTTTTGTCCAAAAAAGCAAATTTGATAAAATTCAATAATGGCGGCTTAATCTTGAAAATAAGGATCAAGTAATAGTAAGTGATAATCATCAAAAGTCTGCTTACAAAAACTGGAACTCTTGAATAATCAGTATCAAACAGTGACTCGATTGCAAATATGGCTGCCTGTGTAAAAAAACAAAAATGTATTATATACTCTGTTTTATGGTAAATGTTTATAGGCCTGATTATATCATCCCATTTTTACGGAAAGGGGAATTTCCCAAGACCCTTCTTTTGTGGTTAAACTCAAGTTTGAATCAATTTGCCATGATTTAAACTTAAGTTTAAATCATGTAGAAAGCTTCCTGTCCCAGCTAAGCAGAACTCTCTTATTGCCGAAATCTTTACTGATGTTAATGGGATGACACCCAACCAAGACATGTTTTCTTGTGCAATCGAATCATCCCGGCCAGCAGACGGAAAAATTTATGAGGTTTAAGTATGTGACGGTTTCCAAAGCAAAGAATGTCTTGTGCTAATCATGATTTCATCTCACGTAGCCTGGATGTTTTCTCTAAATTTTCAAAATGAAACAATCATACCTGGATGAACTTACTGAAGCAAAATGTTATCCCGTTTCGGCAAGGCAGGTTGCTATTTTTATGATAATCAGGCCTCAAATATACTACAAATAACCGTAAAGAAACTACTGGTAAATAAAATGAAGAAATTTCAAGTAGCAGGTTTGGATTTAATAAGTCTTGAAGCCTTAATACTCCTCTCTATACAAACATATAATTATAAAATCACTGTGCAATATATAATTTGTCTAACAATAACAAATATTAACGAATTTTCATTGAAAAAAAAAATTTCCTACAAATTCTATTCTTCTTCACTAGGCCGTAAAAATAACGTAGAAAAATTTCTGAAAGATTAACCTAGCTTTTGAGATATCATTCTCAGCTCAGTAAACGCAAAATCATTTTGTCCACCCAATATATTATCTTTGTAACATATAAAATATATGCTACATTAATGTCTTCATCATAACATGATCACAAAAATATTTATACAAATATATATATAATATTATATCACATTGTTCTTATTCAACTTACTTTTGAATTGGCAGTATCAAATATTGTTTCTACTAGAAGAACATCAATCCCGCCATCTAACAAACCCCTGGCTTGCTCTGTGTAAGCCTCCACTAGCTGGTCAAAAGCTGAAATAAAGGAGAACAAAATTTTTAAAGCCATAAATAAAAACAAATCAACATCTCAAGCGAACAAGTCCTAAAAGACCCTAAAAAAGAAAAGCTCCTAATCATTCTTATCTTCCTGCTATTGTAAACCCGCTTTAAGTATATACATATTTAACCTTGACCATTTCTCGCACACACTAATATTTCAGAGTTTCAAATCTGTCAGTTGTCTTGCCTAAATCTTAATTTTCTCAGTTTACAACTTAATCAAATCAGCCTTGCATCCAGTGTAAGCAACTGCAGTTTCATAAACAAAAATTTGATCAAATCAGTTTTGTATCAGATCACAAAAATCTGTAATCATTAGGTTAATTCATTCATTTCTTGATTTGCAATGGATTATATATTTCTAATTACACAGTAATATTTTTGTAAAATATATGCTTACTTATATTTCTATATCCTGGCTTTTCAACTGATGGAGAAATAGACAAAGTCCTGTTTGTAGGTCCAATTGCTCCAGCTACAAATTTCTCATTCCCTTCAAAAAAGAACAAATTTGGTAATTGCCTTCATATAAAGTTTAAATGTTATTAAATACAAAACTTTCAAATACATAAATACATTCAACAAAGTATTATCCATATAGCTTGGTGAGCATGACAGCCAATTTTTGAAAAATTTGGGGCAAATGCTAAGGTAATGTTTCTGCATGGACAATATGTCAACAACATCAATCTATCATTCTACTGTTGTACTTTTGTTAATATTCAGTAAAATAATTAACTTATGCAAGCAACATTGCATAAATAAGAAAACAATTTCTGATGCACCAAAATAAGTTTGTTTATGAACCATAAATTATGTATATACAAATATGTCATTCAAAATTATCAAACAACTCAAAACTTGATTTTAATTTCTGGTTTTCAAATAAAAATACACTTTACAAACCTGATAATGAAACCTCATCAGCTGCTTTCCTTGCCAATTCTGCAGCAGCTTTGTTTATTCTGTAAGCCTGAAAAAAGAAAACATTACAATATGAAACCTCCTGTGAACTCAAAAATCCAAATTTGACAGCATAGGACAACAATTTTTGTTTTATGATCTCTTTGACAAGTCGACTGTAAGTACCAGAGTAATACATGAGCAGATGCAGCAGTCCCCTTTAAGGGATACAAAGTATATTGTCAGGAAAAAATTGAACAATTCATCTGGCACAACCAACCAGTGAGCACATTATGTGCTGCAACAGTAAAAAGAGAATACCATAGCACTTACAAATTTTTCCAAGCCATAATCAGATTGGGCAATGGAAGTCCCACTAAATGTGTTTGTTTCAACAAAGTCTGCACCAGCTTCTAGATATGCCTAGAAACAAATTATATATATATATTATTGTCATTTAATATTTTTAACTATCCTAGATTTAATTCAGTGACAAACAAATTTTAGATGATAACAAAACAACAAATAACTATAATAATGCAATTTACACAAAAAACAAAATTAAAAATTATACCTTGTGAATTTCATAAACAATGTCAGGCCTTGTGAGGCAGAGGAAATCATTATTTCCTTGAAGCTTTTTTGGGTGATCCTTGAACTCTTCTCCTGAGTAAAAAGACATGCAGAGTCTAAAAATCAATCTAAAACATTGGAATAAACACAGAAATATTAAGTATTTGGGGGAGGAAATGACCACCAAATCTTAGCCAAATTAAAAATATTGTTTGTCAAAAACGTTTGGGCATCTCTCAGAAATTTGAGCCATCTTTTAGCATATATTTGACCCCTAAATTAAAAACTAATTTCCGTAAGTGAGCATAAGACTTTAGCATAAAAAATTTTTCAGAAAATTATCCTATCAAATATTCAAAAATACAAAGTAATAATTTGTTTACCTCTAAAGTCTTCCTCTGAAAGACGATATTTTTGCAACATTGTTCCCATTCCTCCATCAAATATCATAATCCTCTCATTGAGAACTGATTCCAATTTTGAAAACATTGTCTCTTGAATGTAAAAACAAAAAACTTCAAAAAATGAAACAAATAAAATCTGTTCAATTCAGATTAAAATTTTTGCCAAACACAGGGGACTTTTTCCCTGCACACTTCTGCACAACATTCAAAACTAAAACATTTGCAGCTTCTTTAAAATCTGTAAAAAATGGCTTTTGCAAATTTAATCCTTTTTAATCTTTCTCAGCAATCAAGGTTCAACAAATTATGGCTTAATTTCATAACATTGGTGATCTCCATATTATCTATTGCTATTTTGTGATACTTTCCACTTATTTTAACTCCCTTTAAATTTTCTTTTATTTATTCTTAAGCGTTTTTTCTTATCTTTTATCTTTTTCTTACTTTATATTTTTGTAGTTTTAGTAATTTCATATTTTTATACTTATATTTCATATTCATATAGTCTATTTATAATTTCAGTTTTACTTTAGCAATATAATTTCATATTTTGTTTTTATTAATTTATGAATGTTTTTTTTTCAAATGAAATTGAATTGAATTATCTGGTGTGAGAATAAAAATAGGTTTTTTGCTGTGATTGCTTTAAAAATATGATTTCAAGACAGATTGCTGCACAATCGAGCTAGCTAGGCTGTCAGGCCTGAAGGGAGGGGCCTAATATTGATCATTTATATTTTTTATTTAGAATAAATAAGCCAGATAGACTGACAAATAAAACATACCAAGCTGTGGGACTTCTGCATGAGCTGCCTTTGACGGCCTACAAACTGGCGGCATTCTGCAAAAGTGATTGTGTTCTTTATTTTTGGTTGCTGGAAAAAGTTGCAGTGGACCAGCTCAGGAATCAAATAGCATTAAAAACCCCGGCAAAATAAAATTACAAGGTCGCGGTCCGTTTTTGCTTTGTCATTTGTACACGTGCAACCAAAGAGGTGAATAGTGAAGTTGTACCTCATGTAAAAAGAAGATTGCCCTTCAAAAGAGGGGATAACACTTCCAAAGTCTTTCTCCTCGTCAGAGGTCAGGATAAAATAACCATTCACTGGCGAAATTATTTTTTCTCAATACATGGGGCCATAGTCAGTAGACTATGATACTATTGACTATGATGGTGCTAGATTCCCCGACAGGGGGATCGATTATCGATTTGCGGAAGTTTATATGCCAAGCAAACAGTTCAAACAGTTCAAATTAATATTTTGTTTAGATGTGAAAATTTCATTTTATTTAAAAGCACGGAAGTGTCAGTATGAGCAGTGAAACAACGCACAAAAAAGAATTTTATATGCACTTCTCTTAAAATTTCTCATGAATATAAATTCATAATAAATAAGAATTTTTAACTACAGCATGGGTGTTCATGAATTTTTAACTACAACATGGTATTTATTGAGGCCATAACACAACAAACGTATTTTTGAGTCGGTTTATATTTGTATGAAATAAAACTTGATTTTCATGTTTTGCTATCTTGTTTTTCTTACGTTTTGACTGTATTTTGAACTCCAAAACTCCTTAATATCATAAGAACAGCAACCGCAATTCGTATTCGTGGTTGGAAGTGCAAAATACAGCCACACCGCAAGAAAAACAAGATAATTTTTAGCAAAACATTAAGGCAAGGTTTTATTTCATGCAAATAAAAACCGATTCAGCATATATGTTTGCTGAATTTCTACCTGGCCTAAATAAATAACATGTTTCCGAAAACCCATAACCAAGCTGAGTTACATATTTACTGTTTTTTAATAATCAAAATCATTTCTGCAATTGAGTAAAGCACATGCAATCTTTTGAAGGTGGCAAGACACACACAATCAACTGTCATCTCCACTGGCGTTGCCCACATAGTGATTCTAGTTTCATATTTTCATATTTTCTTCCAATTTACATCAGCATACTCCAAATCCAGCAGCGTAACTTCATCATTGGACATTTCAAGGGGAAGTCTTTAGAATATTTTACAACATTTGTGCAAGAACTGTCTATGTTGCACTGAAAAATAACTGTATCTAATACCATGGAGTCTTTTTCAATAGCCGTATTTGACGGAGACACAATTTTGAAAAATGCGCTGTTAGATAAATGCACTGAAATAAACATCACAAAGATTACAGGTATCACAAAGATCTGTATTGCTGTCTTCATTTCTGCAATGATCTGATTTTAAGATTAACTTGTTAGCAAGTTAATCAATGGGAAAAGAAAAGAAAAAAGATTAGATATTTGAACAAATGCTATCTTTTGAATAATTAATAAGTGAGAAATTTTTTTATTGACCATGGTTTAATCAAAACCAAAATAAATAGCTACGAACTTTAGCCATAGGTGTTGATAAATAAATAATGCCTTCTTTTTTCAAAATTGTTATTGCTAGAGCTGATTGCAAATTATTACATTGAACTAAAAGAAAGAAACAAAAAACACAGGTGAAGACTCTAGCTCTATGTGTTAAGAAAAACTAATTTTGCCAGTGAATGCTTATTTTATCCTGACCTCTGACGAGAAAGACTTTGGAAGTGTTATCCCCTCTTTTAAAGGATAAATTCAAGCTAAGGAGATACTTCTTCTCAAAAATGCTTTAAATATCAAATGTGGTGTAACTGCTTCAATTTATAGATTAATACCATGTTTGCCAAAAGCTACCAAATAAAAATTTGAGTTTCTCTCCATGAAATCAAAAATATATTATTTCTTTTGCTGCAATCTGCTGAAAATACTACATTATGGCTTTAAGAAAACAATTAAATTTCGGCATTCCTTTAATAAAGCTAAAAAATAAGTTGGTAGATTTTGGTCGACAAAGTATCAAACTTTAAGTTGAAGCCTCTTACGCCTCCATCAAGCAAAATTAAAATTATCAAAAGTAAATCTCCTCCATGGCAGCTTTGCAAACATAGGAAATTTTTTGTGCCATCCAGTATTTAGTAAATGTTTAGTGTCAAATCCTATTTCTATCAAAAATTTAATTTGATTAAAAGTTGCAAAAGCATAACCAGCTTCAAACGTACACACATTGTCTGCTTCTGTAAATAAACACAGATATTTTACTCTTTACGAATCAGCTTTCCACTTGTGTGTGCTCCATATTCGTCACTACCTCCTGTGTCTCCGAGCCTTATCTCAGCTAAGGGTAAATTACTTTTCTCAGTTACGTAACCCTTCATCGTACCTCTGACTTTTCTCAGTCACGTACCTCGCCAAACACGATTTTTATCATAGTTACATGTAACGCCTTCCTTTGTGGTTGTTCCGTGAATGCCATAACTGCAGACTACGGAAAAATAACTGCATTTTAAGTTGGTGTGTCGTAAGTATATTTTACACATTTGAGTTCAGCCAAACAAACCATAAGTACTGAAAAAAGAATAACCGTTATTCAGCAAACATTTGCATGATAAAATATAACAACAGAGCAATGGCTTTACCACACAACATTTTGGCAGCAAAATGCTGGTATTTTTTTGGCATATCATTAAAATGAAAAGAAAGTTCAATTTGAGTTAGGGTTTTTTCCAGTATCTTACTACATACCTCTAAATTATTAATATGTAAATGAAATACCTCTAAATTTAAATATGTAAATGAAATCCAATATATTTGACTGTAACAAGACTATCTAAATTATTAATTTATCTTGCAATAAATAATTTCAATTTGAAATAAACTCAACATCATTCAGCAAAAATTGTATAAAAATATTAAATTTTCAAGAGTTTATCTTAGATGAACATACAAATTTTGTACCATTGTGGCGAGAGATTTTACCTTCTTCGCAGTAGATTTTTTCAATTTCCCCTGTCACTTTTTACTGCAAATTGAAACAGGTGTTGTCTAGAAGTAACATCGATTTCTCCATGAGTTAATCCAAGTAAAATTTTACTTTATATTTCAATAGAAAATCAAATGAAATTACAAGCATTTTGATACCAACGCTTAGAGTGGCGAAGCTCCTGCTCAGTTTTTATTTATTTAATGTTTTTCATTAGGTGTGTTGACACTATTGGTCGTCATTTTTACGAACCTATTCAATTTCTTGTTCACTAAGTGTTCTTTCAAAGAATAATAATTTGTTTCCTGAATGATCACAAAATTTAACATTGTAATAGCAACAGGGATAACGGAAAATAGAGACAGTGGCAAATGCTTACCAATAGAACCTCGCAGGCTCGAATCCTGATACTTCAAAATGTCTTTCCTTGTCATGTCCAAAAAAGCATTTATCGTAGATCCATCATTTTTACACTCGGAGTAAACAGATTGCTTCATTTTTTATGCTAAATCATGAACTTTTCTTGAAGTGCAGCATTGAGAGACAGAGTTTTTTTGCAAGTCAGGTAAATTCATATTTCTAAATTTTAGCAATTACCAAATACCAAACGTTGTTGGAGAACAGGGATAAAGAATCTGTCATTTTTACAATTCTCTTCGGCATAGAAATATTTCGTGATTTAATTTCAATAAAAAATCATAATAATTAGATTTAAATAACTTCAACCTACCCATGTACTAAACATTTTTTTATAGGTTCATAAAAAATCTTTTAACTTAATCTTTTAGCAATTTTAACTACACAATTACGCACAGACATCACGGAGCATGGAATTGATAACAACTCTGTGGCTGGTCATTTACAATCAATTATTATAACTTCTGGCAGCATATAGGCCCTTTAGGCTTGAAACAAACCGATGACGACTATATTTCCAGCAAGGTGCACACAATTATATTGTTGATTTAGTGAAATTGATCGAATTAAAAATAACACTGAAATTTGTTTTGCTCTGGAATCTCATTTGCTTTTCAGGCGAGAAAGAGTCTGCTTTGAAGGCTTTGAGCAATTTGTTCTGAAACATAAATTTTGCCATTCTATAAAGATGATAAATTACGATTTTCGAAATCTGCGGGATCTAGGTTTATTCACATATTGGAGCATGAGAACTTTTAATTTCCTCGCACGAAATATATCTATTCAGACCTTTGTTTGTTTTTACCCAATTCAAGTTAATGTCATCAATCTTTTGATAAAACATCTTTTGGTTTTTATAACATAGTTAGTTAAAAACTCGTGATTTCAATGCACATAGTAGAGGAATACTTAAAATTCCCAAAGGTTTGGTCACCTGACATAAATTCAGCGTAAAAAACCTGTTGTGGTAAATGGACTAATTGGTAGAGTCAAAAATTGATACAGTTACCCGCATGTAATAAATGCTACAATAAATTTAAACACAATTAATTTTTAGAAAAACTTTAAAACCATGTCAAAAACAGGTATCAATGATAATATCTTGAAGAAAATCCATATTTAGCATCTAAAAGAAATGAATTAAGACATTTAAAGGAAAAAACAGTGCGTTAAGGATCTATGATTATCTTTTCCACCCAATTTTTTGCCAGGTGATTAAATTTTTAATTATAAATATTAACGATAATAATGAGCGACGTTTCGATGTCATCTTAGACCCCGTTTACACGAGACCTGGTCTAGATCGGATCCAAAACTATCCGTATACTTTTGGATCCGATCCTTATTTTTGAGAGCGTTTACACGGGATCGGATCCACAACTATTTGCGT
>JAYJMH010077686.1:0-10467 GCA_036873815.1 Phacellophora camtschatica | reverse complement strand
CCCCCCCCCCCCCCCCCCCCCCCCCCCCCCCCCCCCCCCCCCCCCCCCCCCCACAACAGTGGACACCCGCTAGAAATGTAAAACGTTGTTTACTCGTCAATTTCACCTGTTCTGGAAATTAAATCGGCAGCGCTGAACTTACTACTTGTCCAAAAATTTCCAATTCTACTTGGAAAATGTTTCGTGACACCCTCTTTCAAAATTTTCTGGGGGCAACCAGTTCCGTTGTAAGAGAAGATCGAGAGTACTGTTGTGATCCAGAAGGTATTGTTTTTGCTCAATCATTATCGGATGTAGATAGGTTGCTTCATGCCTTGAAAGATCTCAAATTGAGGGCTATTCCAATAAATACTGATTTATTAGAAATAAATAGTTCTACGCAGTCTTCTCGCATTGTTGGTTGGTTATCTCTTTTCTTAAATGAGAAATGGATCCGACACACTGCAGATTTTTTTTAACTACTATATATTGCAAAAGAGCTACTACAGCAGGGAGCAGGCCTCGTTGTTCAATAAACTTTGAAAAATCGCCTTTCATTCATTCTTAAGCTTACCAAAACCATATTGTCTCTGACGGAAGCAATTTAAATGAGGAAATGGAGGCAGCGGAACGGCCAAAGCGTTCGCCAACAAAGTGTGCGAAATATGAGCAACAAAGGTAAGCCAGACCTTTCTGTTTGATTACCAATGCCTGATGCAACCAGAGATGAAGAATAGATAGGTAGCAGGTTCAGACAAGGTGCCCATGAATATCGATGGGAGATCTGGTATCCAAGTCTCTAACAATGATTTTTAATTCATCGCCAGTAGATGCAATCTTCCCAGATATTTGGAAAATTGGTAGAGTTGCTTCAAAATTTATAGTTGGTAAAGAAACATTAAGAGTTCTATTCTTACCAGGAAAGGTGAGATATGGAGATGGATTAATCAGAATCGAAGAAGTATTGTATGCAAGAGAAATGTTTCTGGCTTTAGATGAGGGTGATACGACAACTCGAATGGAGAGAGAACTGACTTTGGCCAAAGAAGAGGAAGAATTGAGATCCTGAGACGTTAATAAATCAGTATTTTTAAATAAACCACTGCAGTGAAAAATAAAAAATAGGCATTGAGAAAATCTTATGATGTTGGGAACAGAAGGTTAATAAGAGGGAGAATTAATGATCCAGACTCTTGTTCACATAAGTTATAAAAATAGCTAGCCGCTTATTTGTGAAGATAAATCCCCGTGGTAGGTCGGTTACTACAAATATTTTTTAAGTTCGTAAATTGTGTTCAAGAGATCAAGAGAAGAAAATAAATTCACTCTGATGAAGTGAACTACAAAAACTATAAAAAACCGAGGAAGGACACAAATTGAAACTGAAATCATTTCCATTGAGGAAAGCAAATTTCCAGAAAAAACTAGAGTCTTGCACAATTTCAAACCTCACGAGACTACAGGGACTGTGGAGTAATCTGTAAGCGGTGGGGCTAAAAATCGTGGGGGACTATTAAAAATTTGGGTAGTGGAGATGTGCGGCCGGAACGGGTGGATTTTTTCGGCATTTTACCAGAGAACGGCCATTCTTCATTCTTGACAGCCATTCTAGCAATCTTAAATTTCGCTAAATCACTTGATATCTTTCATCCTTTAGATGTTTTGAGCTATCTGGAAGGCAGATCAGCAATTTTAAACTTATTTTTGAGTCGTTTTAAGCCAATCTGAAGGGCATGGTCACAAAAATTTCCTGGGGGTCCCCTGGACCCCCAAATATTTAACTCGCTTTGCTAGTTTGGTCCACTGTTAGAAGACACCGCCCCTTTCTGCGGAGATATCCTGGCGTCACCACTGTAAATGAAAGAGAGTACCCATTAGCCGGCGTCACCACCGTAATACCTATGGATGGGTTTTCAAAAAAATTAAATGTCCACACACCGCTACCAAAATGAAGCCAAGTGACTACCCGGGCTAAGCGCTCCAAAGACCACTGAAAGGGAAAAGTTGAACATTCAAAAAAATAATTTTTGCAAAAGCCCCACCGTCTCTGCGATTACAAAATTTAAAAATATTAAGTTTACAAAATAAAAGTGTCACAAAAAATAGATCTTTTTGAGGTGCAGGGGGCTCCAAATCTTGAGAACATCGGGCTCCAGTGCTCCGCCACATGAAATTGGTGTGCTCCAGGGCTCCCTGCTGTAAATATTATGGGCTCCAGGGCTACAGAGACCCTCTTTTTGGTCCCTCATTAGACAACCAGCTCCCGAATGTCAGGGTCGTAATAAACGCAACTTATTTGAAAAATCCAATAATAACGACTTGGTAAATTGAAGAAGGTATTCAAATATGAAATTTTTTTTGGACTCTGCTTAAGGCTACATCTACAGAGAGTTTTGATAAAAAATTTCAAAATCTGAAATGTTGAGATCCCCTCTTTCAATTTAGGATACACATTTTTTCAATTTTGTATATGAAACTAATGTAACGTAATCAAGTTGATGTTTACAAGATCTTGTAATACATTCTCGGAATTTTTGAATCTGAATAAACTTGAAAATATGTATTCTGATTAAAAAGTAATTTTTTTCCGCCCAAAACAAATTCATGGATTAAAATCATGTTGTCATATTCACGTGATCGTTTTTCCAGGGGAGCACATAGGGTTGTTTTTAAGCCAGTCGCAAAAGGAAAGAAGAAAAGTGGATAGGAAGTCTGTTTGAAATTTAGTAAAGAAAAACAAATTTCCAGAGAAAACATTTGCTAATTCCTGCAAAAAAGCAACGATACCTGAAGGAAACAAGGCGATGTCGTTTTGGATTCACCACGCGAGGAGATTCCCACTTGTGTCCTGGTTATGTTGTTCAAAATGGTAGTTCACGTAAGTTGCTGGCTGAATTTCCAGTGTTCTCTGGCAGCAAAATGTGCATGTAAATAACGAAGAACGTTGCCAAAGGATATTTTTTGTAGTTGTTAACTTGTGCAGACTGCTTTCTGTGCTTTGGAAGTGTTTTACCTGGAGGGTTAGCTTTGTTATTATTCTTGCTCGGTCTTGTGTGTGTAGTGCGTTTCGAACTTTGAATATTTTGCATGCAAAAGCACCACAGTCTGGAAAATTTTGGCCATATCTCAACAGCAGTATCTCAGGTTTTAGGTGGAAACACAAAAACGTGAGCGACGGAAACCTAGAATATCCATTCTTCTTTGGAAAAAAATTTAGTTTGGCTTGTTATGAAAAACAAACACTTGAAACAAAACGGAAACCGAAGAGCATTCTACCACAGCTCGGCCGCCCTATGGCCGCCATAAAGAACGTTTATGCAAAGTTTCAGCGTCTTTTAAACGCTGAGATTGGCTATTTAGGAAAACCAGCGTGAGCTATGATTGGCACAAATATTATTCGCCCTTGCTGACCCATGCACCATAACGATACCAACCAGGACAAGCCCTTCGCGAAAAAGCAGAAGTATGCGAAGGTATATGAAAAAGAGTGGAATCACTGTATCCTAACCGTTAAAAGAAAGTACTTGAATTAAGGTAAATGCAATTTGACGAAAACTAATTTTGTAAAATTTATTAAAATTATAAAATTTATAATACAATCAGTAACGTTTATTATATGCAATTAGTTAGAATTTTATTCATGTGAATACTTAATTATTCTATACACGTGATAGGTTCATACACATGAAAGAAAAACGGAAACAATTTCCAAAATATATAGAGATATTCTGACAAAAACAATAAGTCAAGCTCAGTTCAGCTCATTCTATTTTTTAGATTCTCTAGATACAATTTACTACGACTCTTATACAATAATACGATAAATAATATACAAATACAATACAACAATAGACTAATACAATAAATTATAAGAAACAGAATGTTATTAAAATGTTACAAGGATTAATAATAAATAATAAGTAATAAATTAACAACATTAAGTTAAATGTATGGAAAAAATTTCAAGGAATAGCCCCTATATGGATAAACTAACAAGCAGATAGCTCACTCAAAAAGCCTATAAGTTAAAATTTGATTTCGAAAAGGCGGTTTTATAATTTCCAAACATAATGTATTGCAGAGTTGAGAGCCAAGATATTTATGTGATTTAAAACCATATTTATGGCTGTTCTTTGTGTAAAGCATAAATCTCATCTTCTAGCATGACTGGTAGAAAATTGATGAACATATGAGTTAAACGTGAAGAATTCGTGAAAACAACTAGGTGGCGTTTTTAAATAGAATTCTATACCAAAGTTAGCAGCTAATGGTGGTGTGAGAATTTTCATTTCTTTAAAAATAGGCAGGGAAGGTGTCAACGAGGGTTGAAATGAAATCGCTCTAACTACTATTATGTAGTTTAAAAATAGGATTAATATATCTTACAATGGTTTGACCCTTTGTAATCAAACTATTTGTGAGAATGACAGAAATAAAGCGTTACATAGACAAAATAAAAAATCTTATGGAATAATGTTTCTGATTTAAAAAAAACTTGCTGAGAAAGTTCAATGAGATTCCAAGTGATGGTATCAAATATAATTTTAGAAGACAATGAATGGAATATAGCACAGTTTGTTTTGTAAATATTAAATTATAACGTATTAGAATAAAGCCATTTCCTCGCTAATTTTTATTCTATATTGACTACTTTTTGAACAATGGGCACATCATTGGACTCGCTGTATATATTTGCATCATCAGAGCAAATAGGAAGAACTGCAGTTTTTAGAGACATTTGGTATATTGTTAATATAAATAATGAAAATTTTCAGCCATCTTTTACAAAACAATTCAGATACATTTATTTCCTTTATCTTCGGCTCAAAGAGATGGAGCTGAACCAGATTCACAATTGGATTTAGCTGTGGATGCCTTATTTGTTATTCCAACGGGATTTCGCTTTTTCTGGATGGGTTTCTCAGTTCTATTTTCTTGTTTCATAGATGGCTGCGAAACAGAACGACACGATTGGCAAATAAACAATGAAACTATTATCCTTCGATAATTCTTCATGAATATGCAGTAAACAAAACAGTTGATTATACAATTTAGCAACCTAACGTAATACGAAATATCAAATAAAATCAAAAACCAAAACTTTGAAAATATTTTGGGAAAGTGTGAAAAAAGCATAGACAAGAGATTATACTGAGGACACGAAAAACTAAAAAATGCCGAAACAGCAAAAATCATCTTCATCGCTTGGTTGTTCTCTTTCTTGCGTTGTGCATAAACACGGCTAGAACCTTCAGATAAAACCTGCAATGATTCAAATAGCTTACCCTTGACCTGCCAATACAAGAGCCACATAAGACAAGTGGTAAGAACTAAAAATGCGAACTGAACGTAGGATGAAATGAGTTGAACCTTTTCTGGAGGATTGTAATAGCAATAAAGACGATTTGCTCCCACATCAATAAGATCTGTGTATAGAATGGGCAAAGTCATTGATGCAGAAAGGCAAGCAGACCAGATTATTGCCACTATCACTGCTAGCTTTTGGTCGGTAAATTTCTGTGCCATTGGAGTGACAATTGCCCTGCGTCTGACGAAGGCGACGAGACCAAGCAAAGACAAAGCCATCGGATCGAAAGCTTCTATTGTCGGCAATATTACTTTACATCCAAACCAACCAATATTATACTGATTCTGCATTGCAAAGAGATTGGAAAAATAACAATTTGCCCACAAATTGAAAAGATCACAAAACGCCAAACTCAGCAGTATTTTCTCATAGACATTTATGACTTTATCAAACCAACGTTTGATAAGGATATACATCACTAGTATATTCCCAACAGAACCCACGACAAGATAAATTATACTTATAGCTATTCTGTATTGTTCCTCCTTTGTATAGTAGTCCAAAACACTTTGTGAAAGATGTCCGCCAAGACCTGGAATCAAAGGCATCTCCGTAACATTTATTCCTCTAGTTTCATTGATAAAAGATGCATTGGAAAACGTGGGATTGTTTTCTGTTGTGTAGTTTGTCGTCATTGTCCTTGATTTCCAAACAGGTCTATCCTCTTCCAACTATGTATCGACAACAACACCTGGTAAAAGTAGGTATAAATAATAATTAGGAAAAGTAAAACATTTAGTGAGAAGTCTAAAATTGCAATTCAACATCAGAAATCTTTGTTGAAAAAGGTTATTAGTTATGTTTTAATTCTTATAATGTTGAAACGTTTCAGCAAGATATGAATCTGGACAAGTTAAAAATTACGGGTCTTTTACACGTTATATAATTAAGAAAATATTTATGGCATGAAAACAGCAAAAACGATTAAACAATTATTGTGGTTTGGTCCGCTTCTTTCGGTATTGGTAAAGCCTTGATAGCTATTATGAACACTGTAGCTTTTATGGTGGGGAATATTTTAGCAGTAATATGTTTGCACCGGCATTTTTTCTACAAGAAAAAGTAATGCTTTAAAATTTTCAATAAAAAAGAAGGGTTGGTTTAAACTTGCTCCTAACTTATTTACTTGTGGCTTTATTTGATAATTAAAATGAACTTCCTGGCATTTTGGAATCATTTACTTTTAGAATTTTAATTCCCTTTAAACAATCAATAACAGCACATGGGGCATGTAAATAGGAATCCTGTGACATTAACTAATGATATTGAATATAATAATACAAATACAAAAATACAACAATAAAATAAATACAAATAAAAATACACGAAAACGAATTTAAATACACAAACAATTGTTTTATAAGGGAGGAGCAAATGAGAAAATATACGAATGGAAATTTATTTGAAACCTTCTAAAGTCTTGATAAAATATATTTTTGCCTTGAGAATTTCAGTATTAGATTCGAAAGGAAGGTAGTTTACAGTCAGCATTTAAAATAATCACTAAAAACGATTCATTTGGAACATTTGTTGTTCGATCATTTCGAACATGGCAAAACAGAAAGAGATGTTCTGCATCCTCGAGACAATAATTTATTGAAAATGAAGTATTTGTGGCTTCTTCAAAAGTGTGCTTAAATCGACAGTGGTTTAGTATACTCGGCCAAAACGGAATTGGGTGAGACTGGCGAACCCTATTGGATCGCAAATCACCATAAATTGGTTTGAGGATATGAAACGAGGGATCTCATCTTGTTTTTAAATATTTTTACAGACGTGGAAAGCTTAATCTTAGGATCAAGCTTATCCTATTCATATAAACAATTTGGGTAAATATTTGAACTAAAACTCTTTGTTATTGCACTTATCTGGCCAGTTAAAGTGTCTAAGTAAGTTTTAGGAAGAGGATCGATTGAATTTAGCATAAAAAATGTTCCCTACAATGTCAGAGAAACTATAAAGCGTAATGCTAAAAAACATTTCTCTGGCCTTTTGTCAAAATAGTTTCTGAGAAGATGAGTTACATCGAACGTGTTCTAAACAAACCGTTAATAAAGAAAAACAATTAAATTTGAATTTTTGGAGAAGGTTATTGGGGGGTCGATACATCAACAATAGAATTAAATGTATCATTAAGAGCATTAAAATTGATAATTCTTAGGGAAAATCTGTAAATTGCAATGAACTGCTCTAGAAAAAAGGATAATTTATCATATTATCCTGTAAATAAATGGAATAGCACGTTTTGGATTTAAAAATTTTGGAATCACTTGCAGAAAATCTATACATTAAAATAACTAAATAGAGTCTTAGAACAACCAAAATGTTTAGCAAGAATGTTTCAGACGCTCATAAAATACCATGCTGAAGTGAAAGCAATTCAATGTTAGGCCTACACAGCGATTAAATGATATATAATTAAAAGGATGTATCCTAACATTCAAATATCAACATGATTGTGGTTATATTTCATTTAGCATTGTTTCCAAATCCGTTTAAAATCACTGTTTAAAAAAAATCAATTTCAACCATTTGGTTTAACAAATCCACACAAAAATAACTATTTCTTTATTAAAAATGTATAAATATCTTTGAAATATCTCACTCCATAGACAGCATGAATTGACCTAACCTGTGCCAGTAACAGAAAAAACAATATGTTGAAAATTGAATACTGCAGACGAAGCCAGTTGCATAAAGATGGGAAGCCGAAAAGATGGGGAATTCACCTTCATCTAAGAAATACTGTTTTTACTCTAGAAAAACACAGAAAAAGCTGTTAAAATAAAACCTGACAGCCAGATAATGCGAACTAAACTCGTTATAACGTTTAAAGATTGCCCATAAACACATCAATAATCTAATTCGAATAGAATTAAACTAACCTCGTTCAACCAATTGCAATTGTAGATTTATTATAAGAAACACGCTTTGCTATTGCGATCCTTCCCTGAAAGCTTACAATAAAGTATTCCCGCTTTTATATACCATCGACAGATGGCCAAAATTGGCTTCACCAGCAGATGCAATGGTTTTTACAGGATGCATGCTAAAACACTTACGTTTACGAAAAAATGTGTCAGAATATTGTATTATTACTAACTCTTCGTTTGAAAAGGAACGGAGGTAGATGAAAATAACCAGAAGTAGAAATAAAACAAAGATAAATTAACAGCGAGAAGGTTCGGGGAAGTCAAAATTAGGAAGAGCAATAGGAAACATGTTCAACGAATTTATACTGCAAAAGAAAGAGTGGTTGTAATTTTGGCAGCTTTTCTATCGTTTTCCTAGGGAATGTTAAAATGAATTTTTCGTAGAGAACGTTATCGTAGATAAAATTAAGAAAAGCAATGGGAAATATGTGAGACAATTTTGTATTGCCAAAGAAAAAGTGGTTTTTAGTTCTACAGCTTTAACGTATAGAAAAAAAAGTATTTGTCTGGGATTATTCTAAGGACAATTTACAACACCACAATTACTTCCTAAATTTATAACAACGGCAAATTACAAAAACATTACAAAGAATATTACCAATAATCACAACACCAGCAAATGTAACCCCACTCCAGGCCCTTTAGCTCATTTAGAGGACCAATAATTTAATTTTGAAGTAGCTTTCTAAATGACTTGAACTCTTGTAAGGTCTAAAGTCGAATACCCTCTCGGCTACATAATATTACCACGCGTAAACCAAGCACTATTGCTCTATTGAATTTGTTGTTCTTCTCATACTCAAACTTCAAAGTTTTCAAAACTCAATTAACTATAAAAACTCAGGTAAACTTTTACAGAACCACAAATTCTGGCTCGTTCTTGCTCGTTCAGAAAACTTTAGTTCCACAAAAAAATGGCTGCCCATGCACAACTTGATTGCCTCGCTAGACTGGAAGATAAATAAAGTAATAATACCGTCATACTTTCATTGATTTAATTTAAAAAATCTATAGTCCCGCTTCTCACAGTCTTTGAACACAGCCAAAAGACACAAACATTGTGGCTTCAGTCTTTAGAGCACATACAAATAGCTCGGAGTGGCAAAGTTGTTTACTACACAACTCGGGAGCCACAGAGTCTTAACATGCCAAACAAGAAAGAAATCACCTCGCAACTGTGGCCGCTCCTTAGAACCTATTTTAGATTCCAAATTTTTGTTTAATTTACTAATTTTTGTTTAATTTGCAAATTATTGTTGCAAAAAGTCTTTGTTGCAAAAGGTCGAAATTTCTTGTATTCAATTGCCTCTTCAGAACACAATATGATACAATCATCTTTCAAAAATATTTCACTCTATTCTTATTGCTGGGAAGGATTATGTTTGGCAGCTAAATAATTAACTTAAAATAGTTTAAGTTGTTGGGTGTACTTTCTCACTTCCTGCTACGTGTGTTTTGGGACAATGAAAATTTCCAACTGACTTTGCTGTAGACGATTCTCCTGGGCAAAACAAACTCTAAATTGTATGCCCATGGGCAACACATAACATGGGAACATGCACGGGAAGATGAAAGATTGATTCCTAATACAAATATACTGTCTAAAATTTTATCAAAAATCTCTTTTTATGAATTTTTTCCGTAAAAGTCAAGGAATGAAAGAGTATTTCTTACAAAGTTGTGAAACCACGAAAATACCAACTACAACCCGAATTTTCCGACTAGCCATTGGAGCACAATTGGGGTTACAAAAAATACAATTTTTCTCCTGTAATATCAGGAGGGATCGAAACTGCAGAAGAATGAAATATTACATAGTTAGTTTTATGTATATTTAATGAGAGTTTGCTTGCATCAAGCCATCTTTTCGCATATATTTAAGTTTACCATTCACTTTTTTAAAGTGCTAGTGACACCAAATTTTTTATTTTTCCTATTACACATTTACTGGTCGTAGAACGCGAATATCGCATTAAAAATTTAATTTGCCAATTAGTTTTTTTAATAAACGCGTTAAAAGTTGTGAATTTCAGTCAAAAAAGTGTCACAAGAGTCTGGGGACGAATTAGCTAAAACAATCAACTTGTGACGTATTAAGCAGGGCACGTTTTGATTCTTTCCTGTTGCTGTGTATAGAAAAACAACGGTGGAGATGTTGTTTGAAGCGAAATTTCGTTATGCGCTTGA
>JAYJMH010077675.1:0-10467 GCA_036873815.1 Phacellophora camtschatica | reverse complement strand
ATTAATCAGCGCGTTTTATTCTACCAGGGAAAGCCAAAACCTGCGAACATGAAATTTCATTTCATAGGCACTTTAAAAAGATAGGTTCTCATATGCTGGTTTTTGCTGTAAGCCAAATATCGTACGCGACTAATAGTTTTGCTGTAAGACAAATATCGTACGTGACTAATAGTTTTGCTGTAAGACAAATATCGTACGCGATTAATATCAGCGTAAATCTTTTGTTAAAGATTGGTAGTGAAAATGTGTTTTGATCAAGAGATTAATTTTCAATTGATTAAACTTTTCGCAAATCAAACTTTGTTTTGTACCAGAACATTTGCCATGATTTGACTAAAAATCAAAACATTAAAACTATGAAATTGGAAAACGACTTTTTGACCAAGTGTCAGCTGACGAATCTTCCTTAACATACAAACTTCAGATTTAGCATATTTTAATTTTTCTTTCTCATTTCTGTGCAGGCGTTTTATGAAGAATTTGCAGCCATCGACGCTGGTTTTCAATTAGAATGACTCTTTACCCTGAATACCAATTTGGTAACTCAACGTCGATGCAATTCAAAACTATGCAAACTTTTATAGAATAATAGATAATTCACGTTTGATGTTTTTATTTATAAGGTTACAACACACACTGTTACGATTTGTCTTTTTGCCAATTTGGGTGGATTTTGCTTAAAATATTCTCTACATCTGGGTTCATTTTCCCCCAAACTTCTCTAAAATTAGGTCCATCTCCCCCAACAATTCCTTAAACTTGGCTCAAAAAACGAAAACGGCATGTAATTAAAACTGAGTACGAATTCATAAGATTAAAAGTAGGCGGGTTTAACAAAACTCAGGAGCACATAATGAGAATTTATCAAACATTTGAAATATGACACTTTTTAATCATCAAATTGGATCGCGTGGACAAAGTTTAGTTTCAGAACTAATTTTTGCATGTCAGCACATTTTTCCGTCGAAGGTATACCAGTACGAAGATTTTAACTTTGCAAGACATTTGAAATTATTGTACCGGTGGACCATAACGACATCCGAAGGGCAAAGTTAGAGTTTGGAATATCATCCAGTCACCTGCGATCCCGTTACCTGTCTGTCCAGAACTGGAAATTATTATTATTACCTTCGTTTCTGAGCTGCCAAATCAATTTGAAGGAACTCTGTTCATCTTCAGTCCTCGTTTTTACATTAACAACCTGGTTACTGACTTATGATGGTTGCAATACTGACTTACGATTTTGATGAATAATTTTTCCAAATGTTAAGCTTCTAAGTCGCAATTACAGTAAGCATGTTGTTTTAACGTTTAAACATGAACTGGAAACAAATGTTTCTTCAAATTTATTTGAAAGCTCCCGGATTAGGACAATTTTATTTCAAGTTTTAGAAAGGTAAACGTAAACACGGTCGCATACGACTGGGTGGTCTTTGAAAGCAAAATTATTGATTATTGAGTTCTTTGGGGTCACTCGGTAGATACTCTTTCACGCGACCCTGAAGCTGTCTTCTCTTTTCAAAATGATGAGTTTCCATGAACCACTGTTTTTTGGATTTAGTTTCCAACAGATTTTGATGTGGATTGTTTTGAACTTTTAACCTGTGAGTTGGAAAATAAAATGGCACCAAATTGGGGGTATTTTTGTTGTGTTAACAATAAACGGAAAAAGATTTCTTTGAGACAACGTGTACCTAATTGCAATTTCTCCGAACGAATGTTGGATATGAATGAAATATTTCGCCACCTAAACCTTAAAAAGTTTCCAACAGATTTTGATGTTGATTGTTCTGAACTTTTAAGTTGAGTTGGCAAATAAAATGGCACCAAATTGGGGGTACTTTTGTTATTTTAACAATAAACAAAAAACGATTTCTTGGAGACAACCTGCACCAAATTGCAATTTCTCCGAACGAATGTTGGATATGAAATGAAATCTTTTCTGTAACTTTGCAAGAAATCAGGAAATCTGAAGCTCCGTGATTTAAAAAATTTATGGTGGGGTGGAGACTTCGACCACAGGAGTCTCTTAATTAAAATCTTTGGTGGAAGACGCGAATTAAACTAAAGATTCTTTTATTTTCATTTAAGCATTCATAATAGTCGCGACACGAAAATCTTTCATGAAATAAAACAAATTAAAAATAATAAAAATACAAAGTTCACAAGAAGCGTTGATAAATTAATAAATTTTTAATTGAAACTTTTTTAGTTTTTTTCTGACAGTTTCTTCCTTCTTGACAATTTTTCTGCTCTTTCAAGCATCACTTGGAGTATTACTTGCAGCACTATTTGGATCATTATTTTATTGCTCTTTGGAGATCCTTTTAATTATAATGAAATAATGATGCAATAGACAAAACCAAAGTCTTGATCTCAATAATGTTTAACAAGGCAATGACTTTTAGCCTCCTTCTGGGATGTAGAGGTATTCTCACTACAATCAGTTAATAAGCTATGCACAGTTAAAGCACTAAAATTCACTCCAAATGTGACCCTTAAGTCTTGTCCTGCAAACGAGACTAGAGAAAGGTCTGCTAATTACGCTTGAAATCGTTTTTCTTTAAAGTCTGTCTTTAAAGTCTGTGTAACCAAAAACATCTTTATTTTCAATTAGATTTTATTTTAAATAATAACTACAAAGATAACAATTGCCAGTAAAAAATAAAACAGTTTATTGTGATCATACAGCGAAAACCCGCACCGCACATAAGAAACACAACTTTTAAGAACCTTTACTTTCACCGAAATATTCAGCACAAATTTCTGAAACATGCTGTAATTTTGAAGAAACTAGAAAATATATTTTAAAAGTAAAAGTTAAAATAATGTAGTTTCTACATCTTGCGAGTAAGAACCTTTGTAAGGCTCACATTCAAAACACAAGGTTCTTATATGCGGGCTTTCATTGTATGTATATTAGTTAATCTTGGTTTAATTCTAAATAGAGGGCCTCTGGAAAGTCACAATTTCTAAAAGGATATCCTCCTAAAAAATATCAAATGAATGCATAAATGTGTGTGAGTCTCCTTAACTATTAACACTTTCACGCCAGGATACATTCTCAATTAATAGGCAAATCATGATTCGTTTCCTAGCGCCCATCACGCAATGTCGTTGCAATACTCTATTCTATTACCCGTGCAATGTACATGAGAAGTAGGACACTGAATTGCATTAAGTGATACGAGAAATATGATACTATATAGCATGGACACTAGGAAACAAATCATCCAAATCCTGTTGCTGAAATTACTAGAAAGTTACCCCCTGAAATGTGATATTTTACTTTGTTTAGCAATTGGGCCACACGGTTCTACCCGGGGTGAAAGAGCTTTTTTAAATTTAATATTAAATAATAAAAATTAAAGCTACTTTGTCGCTACATCAAGATAAGTTGGCAAAAAACGAATTAAATAAAAGCAAAAATTATTTAGTGATACCTTAAAATACAAAATAAAGTAAGAAACCCATAAGCCTCAAATCGTCAATGACAGCAAAAATACGCGTAACACACCATAATCAATTAAAGTTTGAGAAAAGATGACACTTTAAAATGGGTTAATCGGGTTGATAGGAGGAACGATAATAACTGGAACTCGACTATGATGCACCACGTATTCACTGACGCTACCCAAGATGGTTCTTCGCACCTTACTAAGACCTCTTGATCCAATTACGATGAAGTGACTTTTTACATTCTTCGATACGCGAATTATATCCGCTCCAATGTTATCTTGGCACGACTCAAGGTAGGTTTCATGCTCCAACTGAAATTATTATGAAATATCCATAAAAATTAATGCATTCGAAAACAAATCTATATTAACTAAATTACAAATGTATCTAAAGTGCGTAAAAGAAGAACAAAAGTGCGTAAAAAAATGTTGTAACATCACGACGCATCCACCATGATTAGTATTCAATAATGTTGAATAGTCGCCATGAGTAACCGCCTTCAGCTAAATCCAACGTAAAATTGATCTAAAACGGGTTAATTGGGTTTTCTGGCGGTACAACTGTAACTGGAATGCGGCTATGGTTCACCAGATATTCGCTCACACTTCCAAGAATGGTTCTTCGCGTTTTACTTAAGCCTCGTGATCCAATCACTATGAAACAGCCATTCGTACTCTTTGCTATCTTTAGGATGCCGCCACCAATGCTCTGTTCGGAAGACTCAAGGCGAGATTCGTGTTCCAACTGAAATTATTATATAAGATGCATAAAAAGGGGGATATCTAATCGAAGATGAAAAGAAGGGCATGTGACTATGCTGTGGGCAAATATTAGGGAGTTTTTCAATTAAGATTTCTGTTTATCATCGACATTATTCCAGTAAACCCAGGCTCCTAATGGCGAATTGACAAAGTGCAAGTTGCGAGTTACTATTAGAATTTCTCGTCGATAGTGAGAGTTACATGAAGGAATGCTGCCTATTAGGCATCTTAACATCTTAACAGAATCATGGTATTAATTATAAAAATCTGTTTAGTCCCTAAGGGCTGTTATAAACCAAGGATCTGTGGCCAATGAAGAGGAGGGAAATGCTAAAGCATATAATGGTGTGAACTCTCATAAAGATTTTATTTTTAAAGTGTAGACATTTCAAATCTTGCTCGTGTGGAGAGTGTGATGCCAGAGATTTAATTAGTAAAATAATATTCGTCGTGACTATTATCTTCATACAAACAGCTTCTCTTTTACAGAAAAAGTACTATTTGCAATGATGATGGTGATGATTTTTCAAACTGACATGTCGCAACTGGCAATTTGTGACTCGCAACTGACAACTCTTTACTGACGACTTCACGAAAATAATGACTATTTTTCAAAAAATGACAACTCGCAACTGACAACTGCCTGACTATCATACTTCCATATATAAAAAATACACTATCATTCCTTAGCAAGAAGCCTGAGGATTGCCAATAATCCATTTCACCATATAGCAATAAACCATATAGCAAATCTGGATTTCTAGCCTAAACTATTTTAAGCAAGTAAAATCAAAAAAGTTGAAAACAAAACCCAAGGAACCTAACCAGTTCACTTTCTGGTTGATATGCTTTATTTTTCTCACAGCATAATTTCAATACCGACACCTGAACTTAACATAGCTACAAAAATATCATTGTGACAGAATAACAAATTCAAGTACAGATGAGAATGTATCCATACCCTTAAGGTATATTGCCTGAAACACTCACCTGAAAACCTTAATCAACAGATTTTAAAGATCGCAAGGGTGATCTTTAACAACAGCGTGTTTAAGATGGACAGCGGCACCACCGTCTGAACCGTTATGCTGTATTTTACAAGCATCATGTTGTATCCTTACAGAGATTTGGCAAGTTAAAAATATTCATGAAAACTACATATTTCATCATATATATCTTTAAGGCGAACTACTCTTTCAGCCCACACAAGATACACAATATTCTTGATCAACACGATGTTTGCATTATGTTTCCTAACAGAAAATTTAAAAATATGACTTTAAAAGTTCTGGATTTCAATTGCCAAAACATCCTAGTCTCTTGGGCATAAAATGTTAAAAATATTCGCAAAAACTACATATTTCATCATCTATTTTTAAGGGGAAGTACTTTTGCAGCCCACACAAGATACACAATATTCTTGATCAACACAAGGCTTGCATTGTATTTCTTGACAGAAAATGTTAAAATATAACTTTAAAAGTTCTGGATTTCAATTGCCAAAACATCCCACAGTCTCTTGGGCATAAAATATTTTAACTGAATAGGTTTGGCCAGCTTCAGTTACTCCCTAATAACATTTTAAAATTCAATCATTCTGTCAATACAGATACACACCACAGCACCATTATCGTTTTGAGCCAAATATAGAGAGATGAGCATGGCTCATTTTTAAACTGAGTTAACAATTGGAAAACGGCAAAAAAGTGATGAATTGACGATTTCAGGAAAATCTATGCCACAACTTTGGTATCTGGTTAGCTGACAATTATAAAGCTGGAATTGAGTACACAAGTAATAAAACATCTGGGATAAAAGGGATATATACAGATATATCTTCTGGGATGTTGCAGTACAGTTGAAAAACAAAAGTTTGTCTGTGGTTGAAATTAATAAATAATACCAAACACGTGGCAAACTTTGGCAGTGTAAAAATACCTCTGAATACACTCTCAAGAATTAAGGCATTCCAAAAACCAAAAGAAAAAATCAGATTCCAAAAACCTCTTGCAAAAATAACAAAAATTAGAGAAAAACTTACACCAGCCTCCACACACTTATCTTCATATTTCTTCACTAGTTGTCTTGCATGTTCTAAATGATGATTCATCGATTCTTTATACTCATCAGTTGCTTTAACAGCAGCATCTGCAAAACATGCATATAAATAAAATATTTTTAAGAAGACCGAAAAAAATCTCCATTTGCCTTGCTTTGCTTTGCCCTTCATTAGCTTAAAATATGTGAGGCTATTTGTGCTCAAAATTATATCCAAAGAGCAAACTTAAAGTTTGATCATCCAGTGACCTGCAATCATGTTTACCTGACCTAACCAAAACTTGAAATTACAATTGCCCTATCCACAAGCTTTCAAATCCATTTGAAGAAACATCATAAATTTCCAGACCCTGTTTTGACATTAAAACAACGTGCTTACTTTAATGGTGATTAGAAAGTTAAAAATTTGAAAAAATTTACTCAACAACCCCCCCCCCAAGTCAGTATTTGAGAAGCCCAGTTTTTAATGTCAAAAAATTGACTGAAAATGGTATAGTATGACCTTCCTTCAAATTGACTTGAAAGTTTTAATTCCAGTTTTGGACAGGTATACTTGATTGCAAATTGAGATTTACATAAGATGTATAGAGTTACAGCCCTGTAAATAGAGATGCTTTGTTTTGTAACCTGGTACAGCATACAGTACACATAAATAGTAAACCTTTCGAAAATCATACATATTGTTATGTAGTATATTTACAACAATTTTTCTGTCAAATTTTTCAACTTTATAAAAAATTACAGGTTGAAATCAAACTAAAACTTTAGGTCAAGATTTCATATCAAAATTCAAGTTCAGAATTAACTTGGACTTCAAATTAACAGGATTTCGTATCAAAACATACTAAATTAACATATATAATGTCAAATAAATTATAGGTTATTTTGGGGAAATATTAAATAATTTAACTGGTGTATGGGCTTTAGTAAAGAGAATTTTTACATCTATATTTTTTAAACATTTTTTTGAAAATTTCTTGGCCCCAGAGTGAAACATGTCAAAATTTCTACCAGAAGGTAAATATGTTTTAGTATATAAATATATATATAAGTTTCTAGCAATAAATGTGAAGGCAAAATTTATTTAGAAACAGTGTGCTGATAGTTGAAAACACTGCAAGAAACAAAACCTGCATTTAAGAACTAAGAGGTTATGCCCTAAATGTCATGACATGTTAAAAGTTATGATTAGGGTAACAATTCGATTAATATGGGGCTTATTCGAGAGGGGGGCTTATTCAAAATTCAGCTTCCCTGAGATTATTATCTAAAAAAAGCATCAGTATTATCTAAAAAGAGTATTATCTGTTTTGACAAAAGAGAGGGGGGATTATTCAAGAGGGGGAGGGGGGCTTAATCAAATTATTACGGTAAGTTTAAAATTAATTAATTAAACATTAATGGTCAGTATATCTATTAAATCAATTATTATTAAATAAGCGTATAATTATATAACAACTTACATTACAGCATGATGAACCACAACAATAATTAGTATTTTTATTCTCTGCTCTCTCTGTGAGTTTTGATAATGAATAGTGTTATACATATACTCTTCTCTGGCCTCTAAATCTGGGAGGGGGGGGGGGTTTGAATCTTTGGATATGACATACTAAGGGGGTATAAATGGATGTAAAATGCATGTATTGATGCCTTACTGAAATTAATGCAAGAATGTCCAAGAAGTGTGCATTATTCATTCTTTAACCAAGCAAGGAGTTAAGTTTCGTTTTTCTTCCCCATGATACTTAACACTTTCCAATGAGAATTCACAAGAAATTTCATTCTTTTCCCCCATCAGTATTGTGAAGAATATTTACCCATGGTTTGATGTTGTATGAATGTGATTTTAGTTTTTTAGTATAAACAGTTTTTCATGATCTATAATCTCCATGAGAATGAATTTACAGGTTAAATTTTAACAACAAAAGGCTGGCAAAAATACAACAAAATTACAATTAATTTTTAATCAACTTCTTAAAATTTTAACTTTATGGCAATTTTGTTTCAAATATTTAAACTGTTAAAACCTTAAGGGTTACTTTTTTCCATGATATGGTCTCAATGTTTAGAAATTGTTGCAATTCCAGATTACAAAGTTTGGCCTGCTCAAGGGTGAGTTATTTGTAAATGCAGTTTTAAGCTTTGTTGTTGAATTTGAGTAAACAAATGTTTGTGCATGTCCGTAAATAATCATCTGCTTAATGTGGAAATCAATAAAACTGAGAGCCCCTTCTGCACTCTCTGTAGCAGATTTTGCTGAAAATGGTTGCAATGCCAGATTACAAAGTTTGGCCTGCTAAAGGGTGAGTTCTTCCCAAATGCTTTTTCAAGCTTTGATGTTACATTTTAGTAAGCAAATGTTTGAACATGTCTGTAAATCATCATCTGCACAGTTTTATCTGGTCAAACATCTGATTGGTACCTCTTCATGGAAAATACACAACCCTTTGGGTTTTACCATTATTAAACTTACGATATAGTGAAACTGCAGGTAGCGGTGGTGGTTGGAATAGATGTACTATGACAATTTTATCTCCAGCAATGCTCCCAACATTTACAAACCCTGAAAAAATTACAGAATAAGACGTCAAACTTACGATAAAGTGACATTGCCGGTAATGGTGGAGGCACAAAGAAATGTGTTATAACCAATTTGTCGCCATCCTTGGTCCCACAATCTTTAAACCCTGAAAAACATTTCAAATAACATAGAATTCAAAATTGAAGAAAATTTGTGTATCTGAGTTGGGTTGTTTTCCCTGCAGCTGTATCACATGATTCATATTTGGGGGAATTTCTATTGTGAAAACATGCATGCTTTGCTTTGTACAAACATGCAAGATAAAATTTGTTTCCAAATGTGACATGAACTGCAGTGAAAACAAAAGATTATATGTCTGCTGGATCAAAGAAAAGAGAAGAAATTTTTTTGCAAATATAACTTTTCAGACAATAAAAAATCAGATAAAACTTCATGAAGATAAAACTTTAACTTGAATGTGGAGAGACCAGATTGGAAAGTTGGCAGATTGCACAGGGGATTTCCGTCATAAACTTTTCTTCCACAGACAAATTTGCACATTAATCAATGGGCCTATTGTTTTTCTTTGTTTTAATAAAAATAAAAATGCACTCTAGTAGGCCTATTCATTCAGTAAGGCAATTTGTGACGTTGTTGTTTTTTCAGTTTGTTGAGCTTAACTTTATCAAAATTTCTTAAATATCTTTCAATTTCATTCTGAAGGTTGTCTTGTCTTCTTGCGTCTTCTCTGCTGGGAAAATAAATTTTAGAGCAAATCAAATCACACTTAGATAGTCGCAGCATCCTTTCGTCCAATAAAGTTCCACATACACATGGCATTCCATATAAGACTATGTAATAGTCTACCATAGATAAGGTTAGTTAGACTTCGCAACGCAGAATGTACCTGCTAGACATAATAATCAGCCTTCTTGGCATTTGTTGCATTGTTTAGTAGCATGTTTTACCTCAACATGCTAGCTGATAAGTTTTCACAGAAAACGTGTTTGAAAAAACAATGCGAGCTCGCACCGGATGGGTCTGGCCAAAACAAAAAAATATTTATGGCCTATACAAATTATGAACTATCAATTATGCGCCTTGACCTCTCCGCACGGCATGTAATGTTAAATAACTAAAGAAAAAAGTACTCAATACGTACATTGAAAAGCTCTTTCACTGTGTTCACTGCTGTCGACTGGAAGTACAACAATTCTGCCTGCTTTTTCTGATGCTTCAGCCATATTTTTGGAGTTGAATTTAATAGCCAAGCACCGAAGCAGTTCTGAGGTTTCTTCCTGAAATTCTGAAGGAATAGGATGTGAACTAAGATGATTCACGTCACGCTTTCACTTGTGTGATCTAATTGGGTGAAACAAACAAAGGGGAAGCCCACGTGGGAAGGAAATCATTGTTGAGACAAAAAAGCCATAATATAGATTTCCCCAGGGATTTCGCGTAAGTTCCTTAGTAATCCGCAAATAGCATGAAAATCGTGTAACTTCTCACGCATGCGTTCAGGCCATGGGTTTGTAATACGCAATGAGGTAAAAGAAAAGGTTAATACGTTGACCCTATCTGGACCGGGGGGGGGGGGGGTGATAAATTAGCCCCGTTCCAACATTTTTTAAGACAAAAAAAGAATAGTTTTTCAGATGCTTATTA